>BHFT01050722.1:0-62367 GCA_004320025.1 Laticauda laticaudata
GCAGTGAACGCTTTGCATCCGATATACATCTGCGCGGCATCCCCTTTGTTTCCTATAGGCATCCGTGATGCATCCGCCTCATCCGCTATGCATCCGCCCCTTCCGCTATGCGTCTGCTTCGAAATTCTCCACCGGAACCCCTTCGGAGGTGTCATCCGCTTCCATCTGCTTTCATCCACTAGGCTTCCAATGAACATCTGTTTAACATCCCTGCTACATACTTCCCACGTCCGTTCTTTTCCGTTCTTTTCCATTCCATTACAACGGATGGAGCCACCCCCGAAATTTTGCTCATTTGCTGTGTCCTTTATGCATACGTTTTGCATCCGTCGGCCAGTGGGACCGGGCCTAAGCAATTACTGGGGTATGTAGAAAGAATGTGGCATTTAAATATTGTGGACAGGCTTCTGCCTTTGGCGCTCTCCCTGGTCTTGCCTTCTTCTGCTGGAGACAATAGAATCCCCCCCAGCTCCACCTTGGCATCACAGGTGCCCCTGACATGAGTAATGCCCATCCTGGCAATGTCCCCCCCCTGGGGTCAAACTCAACCCTGATGGAGCCCTCAATGACATCGAGTTTGACACTCCTGTCCTAGAGTATATATATCCATATTCATACTTGTAGGTGACTCACATTCAGACCTGAAGAGAAAGGAGAAAGGTTCAAAACATATTATACTCTGAGAAAGTTTAGAAAAGCCAACTTTATTCTCCATATATAAATTCATCTGTAACTGATTTCAGATGAGTTGCTATTTCTCAGGCTGCTTTGAAGATGAGGTAGTTGAGAAGAAATAATTAGCTCTTGAAACCTAAGTATAAATATAATAAATCAATTATTTAAAATAGCTATACTCATCATGCATAAATATTACTTGCACCACTGCTAGACAATGTCTCATGGCTTCCCCAATTAAATTTCCATGTACACATTTACACTGAATATTGTACTTTAAATTTGTTTTTCATTTTTCATACAGAGCAGCTGATGAGGATCTGTGGAAATCTTCAAACAGCCCCCCCCCCCATTTTCTGATAACCACACCACTTCAACTTAGCATAGACAATGAGATATCTCAGAACTTGTGAAAAAATATTATCTTCTCATTATTTCCACCTTATAAAATGGAGACAAGCTTTTCCTTGGGGAAACACTGAAATAGTTAATTGAATATGTACTAATTCTATGTGTATGCGTTGAAGGTTCCTGTAAATAATCTTACAATCAGGGAACCTTTTAAAGAGTAGAGATGGTCAAAGGCCATTTACAAATACTGATTTATTGCAGAGCAAGGCAAATGTGAGAACATGCATTGGAAGGACAATGGTTTACAGTAATAATGTCATAGTCTTAGAAATATGTAATTTAAAAAAACCAAGAAGCAATAAGTGTCGAAATACACAGTCTCATCTCGGCTGAATTTCAAGACTGAAATAAACCTTGAAAATATTTCCAAGAAAGATAAGTATCTCCAGATTGTAGGTTATTATAAAGTGGTGTTTTAAGGCCTCTGGATGCCATTGTTTCTCAGTTCTTCTCCTTGCCTAGATTTAGAATGTATACTTTAACCTCATAGTTTTGCTAATTAAATGCCACTCATGTAAAAATCCAAATGGAGAAAGAAAAATTCCTAACAATAATATAATCTAGGAGATTGCATGCAAAATTAAAGACATGTGGGCTGATAGTTATTAATGTCTTAATTTCTAATCTTCTCTTCTCCCCCACATTTCCTTGTCTTGCTTAGGCTCTCTGATCACTCTGGCTTGCCTGAATCGTCATGCTGTTTGCCAAATCATAAAGAATGTCAGTTCTCCAGTTTCACCCTATGCAAATGTTAATTTAAGTTCCAACTGGATGGTACAAGTTGAAGACAAATATGGCTTTTACATTGGCTTGTCCTTGGCCATCTTTTCAAGTTTTCTCATTGGCACCAGTGTCATTCTCAAGAAGAAAGGACTACGTCGACTAGTGGAGAAAGGAGGCACCAGGGCCGGTATGGATTTGTTGACTTAAAAGAGGGGACAGAAAAATCTGTTTTCTGGAAAAGAACTCTAGTGGCATTTAAGCCAGCTTTCTCTAAGCATTGTCATATTGGAATTCAACTCTCATAAAAATTCAGAGCCAGTATAATCAAGGATATGCTGACAGGGAATAATAATTGTTAGAAAACACAGTGGTCAGGTTCCAGCTTGGAAAAGTAATTAATACCTTCTGGCCTCCGAAGACCCCTTCAGGTATCATATTGTATTCATCCTATGTTGGCTATTTTAAATACCCAACCTGAAAATTTAGAGCGATGCTACTAGTCAGTCTTCACAGCATAGGTCCAAGTGGACTAATAATCCAGTCCTGCCTCATAGAGTAACAATACTTCCTCTAGTATAATATATTTCTGGAGAAAATGTTGAAAAACAAGTCTGTAACAATGTACACTGTGGCTTATGATAAAATATTCAAGTCAGAGCATAAGGTTACAGCAGCTAATTTCAGAAATGTTAAGCCATGAGAGTTCAGTCCATGCACACAAGAGGTGTGTGTATGTGGGAGGGATTTTAAGGGTCTGCCAGTTCAGGTACTATTTGCTTTTCTTTATTGAAAGGCATTTAAAAGTCATTGAGCATACATATGTTGTGGCTTGTAGATCAACTGTTTTTTCCCCCTTCAATCTAGGCTGTTGTTTCTTTCTCTCTTTTATGTTTAAGTATTGTAGTATTCTGTTTTATTTTGTATGGAAGATTTTTGCAAAATGTCCCTCTAAATATATCCTTTTTATTTCCTCAGGAGATGGAGGTCATGGCTATCTAAGAGACTGGCTGTGGTGGGCTGGTTTGCTTACCAGTAAGTACGATTATATTTAGCCAGGCCTGGGTATGTGATTAAATGTTTAACCTCAATGATTACTAAGGACTTAATCCCTCTGTGTTTCCCTGGGTCATAAAGATTATTTCAGATGCTACAGTTACAGAAATTGTTTCTACAACTTTTTTTTGGGGGGGGGGTCTTTTTGTACTTGAATGAGCTTATGCTTGAATTCAGTAAATAACTTTTTGTGCTTAAAGGACTCTTTGCACTGAGAGGTTATGCTGAAGCCTGTGGAAATTGTTTTTTCAGATCTTATCACCGTAAAGTAGGAATGTTGAGGAATTTAAATGATTCTGTTTTCAAGAAGAGACATTTGCTGGTCAGAGCCAGCAATATGCCATGTAGCACTTCAGCAACTGACAAATTTATAATGGTATGAGCTTTGATGGACTGGAAGCAGGAAATATTTGCAGGCAACTTCAGTCCCCCAAAATGTATATGCCAAAATATATGATGAATACAGTACTGGTCCTCTGGAAGCTACTGTTTTAAATCATTGATTATTGCATTGTAAGTTGAGAATACCATCATTTACTTAATAATTTGGATTCCTTTTCTTATTTACAAAGAGATATTGACAAACTAGACTTGGATCCTGATCTATTGGAAAACTTGGGGAACATTTTGTTTTCAAAGAGTGTTGTACATATAATCCTCGATTTTCTTAAGTTTTTGCGGGTACTTGCATGTATGCTGTTCAGCTTCCTTCGGGTATTATCCCACGTCATTGTAGTTGTGCTTTTAAAGTTGTAGCAATGTTTCAGGCAGAATTTCATTGCCATCATCAGGCTTCTGTATTGAGTTCATACTGTAATGTAATAATAAACTCGATTTATTACCCAATTGGACCGGAATTTGATCGCTAAACGATTTGACTAATAGATGTCACCGTGACACATTCCTTTAGCAACCAGCCACCTGGCAATCCCAGTTCCCATATTTAACCAAATTTTATCAGTCATTAGCTAAATACTCACCCCCAGCAACCCATTAACATCAGTAAGGATCCACAACACAAGAGCGCACAACAGATATAAACTTAATGTTAACCACTCCAAACTTGATTGCAGGGAATACGATTTCACCAACAGTGATCAGTGTCTGGAACTCACTAACTGATTGTCACCTGCTCAAACTCCCACTCCTTTACCCTCAAAACTAACCTCTGTTGACCTCGCCCCATTCCTAAAGAGGTCTGTAAGGGACGTGCATAAGTGCACCATTCGTACCTACCGTCCCTGTGCTATTGTTCCCAATTATTAGTTCCTATTTCCTATGTTAAAACTTATGTTTATTCTTATTTCATTGTATTGTAAGCTTTTGACTAAAAAATGAAATAAATAAAATAAAATAAAAAACTCTTCCACCCACCTATCTCCCCCCCCCCACACACACACACTGCCCTTTTGGCTGCCCTGCACCCTGCATTGTGGGTTGGCAAACAGCCCCAGAACTGTACAACTCTGGGAGTGCTTGCCATGCTCTGGAAAAACTATCCCAGCCCAGTCCCAGTCAATCTTGCCACCCTGCACTCCCAAGATCTTTACAACCCCAGCTAATCTTTGCTGTCTTCTTGCTTCCACTACTGACAAGATGTCGCAGCCTACTTTAAGCTGATTTAGACTCTTCTTTCCCCCTTTTTTCACAGTGCAAAGCCAGCCTTAGCCCCCCACCTCCCCCGGAGCTCTTTGCAAAGGAGCATTTTAGTGTGCTGCAATGGTTCAGGGGCTGCCTTAGGCTTTTCTTCCTTTTTCACAGCACAAAGGAGCCAGGCTGGGCATTCCTTGTCAGCAGTGGGAGCCAGATGGGGAGAGTACCAGGGAACCAAAAGGAATAGATGGTGGGGAAGGGGGGATGGGAAGGGGGGAGGGAGTTATGGTACCCTGTGATCTTAGTGCAGGTGGGCTGCCAGTGCCTGAATTTTGACCGAATGACAAAGATGTCCTTCAATGTCATAAATTTAGGCAAAGGTCCTAAGTTCCTTCATTCAGCATTATCGTAACAATCTCTGAACCAATAGCCATAAGTCATGGACTTTTTGCTAAGAGTTTCTAAGCTTTAACATTTTCTGACTAAGACAATGGTATAGAAAGGAGTAGAGTTGCTGGCCAGTAAGAACCTAAATAGTAATAATTGTAATTCATCTGTTCTTTTTTCTTTTTCCCCTTGGTGCCTATTTGCTCAGTGGGTGGAGGAGAGGCCGCCAACTTTGCCGCATATGCCTTTGCAGCTGCAACTATTGTTACACCACTCGGGGCACTTAGTGTGCTTATAAGGTGACTTCCTTTTGTTTTGCTTTTTTCTCCTACATTTATTCTAAGTCTAGATGTTAATAATGTGGTCTGACTTGCCAGAAGAAAAGAGATTTCTAATCTTGTGCTAATATACCAATAGCCAGATATGTACTTAAGTCCTGTTTATTTTTTTTCCTCTCAAAATTGATCTTGCAGATTAGTTTTGTGTTTCAATGACTTTAATCTCAGTCAATTTATAGAATACAGAAGACTTTATGGTTGTTATCAGTAACTTACAAGCGTAACAGGAAGAATAAAGGCTGTATATCTGTATTTGTCTGTTGTGCCCAGTGCCATTTTGTCCTCTTATTTGCTTGGAGAACGGCTGAACTTGCTAGGCAAACTTGGATGCATGCTGAGCATTGTGGGGAGTACTGTTCTTGTGATACATGCTCCAGAAGAAGAGGAAATCACCACTTTAGGAGAATTGCTTTCAAAACTGAAGGAACCAGGTAAGCATATGAAATAAGGTAGCAAAGGAATGAAGGTCTGTTGTGCTTAGTTGGAATGTTATCATATCTGAACCAGTTTCCCAGGGGCAGTAATGTGATGATTGTAAAAGAGTCTTGCACAAGGGTGAAGTGTAAAATTGTAAAAGAGTCTTGCACAACTTCCATGAAGTTGCCATGATTTGGGTTCGGTGGCATTCCATGGGCAGTGCCAATTGTCTCGCTCCTCTTTCCCAGGGAGAAAAGTTTATGAAACTCTCATGCCCTGTTATCAATTTTGTTTTACATTTCATTTTGAATTAATATAAATTTCAATTTTAAAAATGGACTTCAAGATGAGATACAGGGAAACAGCTTTTGGAGTGCAGCCTTTCAGAGAAAATAGGTATACAGAGCATACATGCCTGCCTTTCACTGAATCTTATCCTTAGAGTTGTATGATCAATTGCAAAGTAGTCCCAAATTCAACAACTGGAATATTTCATTAATCCTCACAACTTTAGTGGTCTGCAGCCAGAAAGACAGGATAGATATTCATATCTGTCTCTTAGGTTTATCCTCCACATTTTCGAGGGCCATATAAGCTTTGTTTTTCTGTACTTATATCTTGTTCTTGCATGTGTAGGAAGATGCCATTCCTTACAATAAACTGATTGATTGATTTAAGTTCCTAAAAACAATGCAGTGCTGTGTTGTTCTATCCATCCATTTATTGTACTGGCCAATGCTTGTGTTAAGCATTGCATTCTGTCTTGAATAAAAATGTCACAATTTATCATATTTTTTATATTTCTTCCAGGTTTTCTTGTTTATGCCAGCATCCTCTTGGTTATCAGCTTAGTTCTGATTTGTTTCCTAGCACCACGTTATGGCCGGACCAATATTCTTATCTACCTCTCCATCTGTTCTGTGATTGGGGCTTTCTCTGTCTCTTCTGTTAAAGGGCTTGGCATTGCCATCAAGAGTTTTTTCACTGACCTGCCTGTTCTACAAAACCCATTGACCTGGATTCTTGTCTTCACATTAGTGGCTTCTATAGCTACTCAAATCAACTACCTCAATAAAGCTCTGGACATCTTCAATACCTCTATGGTGTTTCCCATTTACTATGTGCTCTTCACCACTGTTGTCATCACAACTTCAGTTATCCTCTTTAAAGAGTGGGTCACCATGTCTGTAGTAGACATTACCGGGACAGTATGTGGATTTCTTACCATCATTTTAGGAGTGTTTTTACTCCATGCTTTCAAGGATATGGATGTCAGTTTGAAGAATCTGCCACAAACATTCCAGACTTCTAACAAGACACCAGCAATTAAGGATGACAAGAATACTTTAATAGAGCTGGATAATCCAGACACCAAGGATCATAACAAACCCAAAGTATTCATGATCTTCAGTTGAAACCTAATTTAATATTTCTATTTCTTTGAGTAATGGGCCAAACAGTATAAAAACATGCATGCATCTGGAAGAATTTAAATGAAGCATCACCATATGTGCCTTTTGAAAACAACAACCAACTTCAACACAGCTCCACCCACATTTCTGCTTCTGTTCTTTTCATCCTTGGCAATGGCACTATATTTTGCACACTCTAGAATCAATAGCAGTGGTGATTATATTTGTGTCAAACATGGGCCTATTCCCTCTGCCTTTGGAAGAAATGGCATTGTTTCTTTCAGATTTTTCTCACTCTTCCCCTCTCTTCATGAGAAAAAGCTGTATTCATTGAAGTGTGTGAAGAATTTGAAGCTTCAAAAGAAAGCATGTCTATTTTTTCCAGCTAGGAATACCCAAGTCATTTTTGTAAATATGGTAAAATAAATAGCTATATTTCCCTCCAGATTGTAATATTGCCCAAGACATTCAGAACTTTCAGTCATTTCAATGAAGGGGTGCAGTCTCAAAGAATTGCCCTACAGCCCTTTTCTTGGATATTGGATTTTAATGTATTTTGATGCTTTCCCTATTTTAATTAATTTTACTGATATTATTAGATGTTTAAATATTAGATTCATATTTATGGAAAATGAAAGATAACTGTTGCTATATCTGAACAATTATCTTTCATTTTCCATAAATATGAATTATAATGTAATTGTGATAATGCTTTGTTTTGTAGATTATATTTTGTAGATATTTGGGGGAAATTGGGTAATTTCTATAATTTAGAACTCAGTTATGATCACAGAAAGTGTAAACTGGGATCAAAACCATCAGAAGTTAATAATATTTAAATAGTTATATCAAGTGAATGAATTAGAGGCTTAACTGCCTATGATAATTATCACTAGCCACCCAAAATATTCTATATTACTGGTTAATGAAAGTCTTTTTAGCCTAGATGACCAAGATGATAACACCAAGATGTTACCATTGTCTGTGCTTGTGAAGATTCACATAGGACGACTGGCTTGAGTTAACTATTTGTTGTATCAAGTGCAAAATTAACAAACTGAATTTTGTCGAGTTTGAAAGTATACTTTATTACAAAAAGCTTCTGGATAAATATTCAGGCTGTTTTGAGTCTTGTCTCTATGCTTCTAAATTAACGAGCCTATACTGATTATTGTAAAGTCAGAAAAGTAGACAAAACAAGCTCATATATAGTTCCAATAAAGGAGTATATTTGTAGCTCAGGCTTGAAACGAGGGTCCTTGGTGCTCTCTGAGCTTGCTTTTCTTGCAGATGTTTCATTACCCTAAATAACATCATTAGTAGCACTGATTATGTTATCTAGTTAGGGTAATGAAACATCTGCAAGCAAGCTCAGAGAGTACCGAGGACCCCTTCTATATAGTTCTCCGTACTTGGCTATTGGTCAACAGCAGAATGTAGTTCTCATTTATTAAAGAAGACGATTTTATAATGCAATAGATACAACTGCAGAGATCACAAGAGCACATGTAACTTGTAAGAGGAATACCATCATAAGGTTTATTGGAGGAGTTCCATCAATGCATAGTTCATGGGATGGTTCTATGAAAGTGCTAAACCAAAAGTTTTCTCTGAACACTTTTTTTGTAAAATTGTATTTTTCTTTTTGTAAGAGTGTAGCAAAAATGTGTCTTGTAATGGGTTGTTGCCCTTCTGTTTCCTGCATTTGAAAGCCAGCTGGGTGGCTTTGGGCCAGTTATTCTCTCTTAGCCCAACTCATCTCAGATTGTTGTGGGAAAAATAGGAGGAGGAAGGAGTGTAGGTAGTCCTCAATTTACAACCATTTGCTCAGTGGCCAGAGTTACAACTGAAAAAAGTGAGCTGTGCCTATTTTTTGCATCCCCATGGTCATGTGATCAAAATTTAGTCGTATGTATTTATGATGGTTGCAGTGTCCCAGAGTCATGTTATCATCTTTGGCAATCTGACGAGCAAAATCAATAGGGAAGCCAGGTTGATTAAATAACTGTTACTAACTTAATAATTGCAATGGTTCACTTAACAATTGTGACAAGGTCATAAAACAGGACAACTCACTTAAAAATGGTCTTGCTCAGCAATGGAAATGTTCTCGAGTTAACACTATTTAGTTCCTGAAAGACATAATCCATAGAAGTAGTGGAATTAATATTTTTTATTATTATTTTGATGAGATTTAAAAAATCTGACCCCTCCCAAATTTCCCCTACTTGCAATTTCACTTCATATAGTCATTCTTTTCTATACTTATATTTGCTCCTTTTATTTCCAGTGCAAAATGTTATTTCTTGGTTTTTGAACCTGTAGATCATTGGGAAGGAAGATGGGTGATATCTATACATTCATCCATCCATGACGTTTTTTTTTTTTTCAAGAGTTTTAATTCCAAGATGTAAGTGAACCCCTACGAAAATGATATATTTGAAGGTTAGATGGATGGTTAGATGCAATGATCTGGTATTAAGGGCTGTTGTGACCTGCTGGCATTAGAAAACTGCTTTTTGTGTCTATTCCTTATGCTAAGCCAAAATGTCGATTTTGTTTAGTATATATAAACCCAGCCACTCTGATTTGGCTTTGATTACAGTGAAGATTTGTTTCACAGGTACTACATTTTCCAAAACTACAAAACAACAACAACAACTGTCAAGCAAATCTTGTAAAACTTTGTTGCCAATGAATGTATTTTACAATTAGATAATTGTATAATTGAATTTTGCAAATAGCTTTATAAATGGCTGAAATTTGTTCTTGTTTCATTCATAAGACTTTTAGCACAACTCATTTCGTGTGGAAGAACATATCATTTTTATGAACTTCCAAAGCTGGTATTCTGTTTCATTTGCTAGTTTTTATTGCCCCTTAACATCTTTTCCCAAATTAGCCTTGTTTTATGGGAGAAGGAGAATTGTAATCCAATATAATTAAAAGGTACAGTATCACATTTGGAGAAACTCTCCTGTATCTGAGATTTACTCTCTGAGTGGTCTGCAAACAAAAGGAAGAAAAAAACTCCCATATTTCAATCTAACTGATTTGATGGCCATGGGGTTTAAAAATGTCACTGGGGGGAAAAGACAGCACAAGCTGGCCAACTTTAGTTGATCCCCAAAATTCAGAAATCACCCTTGAAGAAAACAGTGATAAAACACTTCTGTACTGATAGCTGTTAGTACCTCCTGGATCGTAGGCATAACTTTGGGAAAGGCCTGTAGAAAAGGGATGTTGCTCTCTGCACTTTTGAGTTTCACTAATTCATCTAGTTGGCCACTGTGTGGTACAGAATACTTTATTAGGTGGGCCTGTGCCTGATTCACCAGGATTCATGTTTTATTCAAGGAAACTACATAAGTAAATCCACATTGTTTCCTGGATGGAATTCAAATAGAAGAAAACTGTATTTTCTAGTTCTCCAGCAATGAGGGCTATTGGTTTAAATAACAGTAACCTGTTATTTAATATTTAACCTCTTTAATAGTATCAATCCCCATACAATAATTTATGACTTGTATGTATACAAATAGCAAACATAAAATTTATTCAGTATATCTAGGCAAAAGGCACAACAAACTGCATTGTTCAAGTATTTGTATAGGTGTACAATTTGTATAGGTACACAAAAAATCATACTGTAAACTCCAAAACAAAGTTGAGACATGGGTTAAAAAAAAGGCTTCTTCAAAACATTCTGTGTGGAAATTGTTATAGTGTAGTCTAAAATTATATGGTACTTCAGTTATAAAGGCAAAAAGGGCACTTTGGAACTCATTTAATCAAATATATCTTTTCCTGTGATCAAGCAGCAATGATCATCTCCAGATAATGCATGGCTTGGAAACATGTTTGCCTTTCCCTCCCTCCCTCCCTCCCCCAGTTTGGTGAATCCTGATCTTGCCTTTTGCCTTTGAACCCAAAGCACTGCACAGTTCTAATGTTTATTACACTTGGAAACAAACTCCACAGGATTTTAGGAGCACAATCTGATTCAATGCATATTGAACTGTAGCCACATGTAACATTTTTCTTCCAATCAATCATGCATATGAAAAAACAATTATGTGAAGCATTATAAGTATTAAGGCATATACTGTAATTGAGGCTGTCATTTCTTGTATCTGAAAAGGCAGTGGCCCACAAACTTTTGGGACCCAGGGACCAGTTCTGTGGAGAGAGGTTTTTCCACGGACTGGAGGAGTGGATTTGCATGCTGCCTGCATCCCACAGATGGGTCTTTGCTTGTTTGCGCGGCTCAGACCAGTGTAGATCCACAGACTGGAGGTTGGGGAATCCTGCTCTAGAACACCGTTACGAGATGTACCAAAATTCCCTCCATCATGCAGTAACAGTAGGAGCACAGTTGTTTTCTCTCCCATTATCACACAAGGAAATATCTGTTATCCCCAGAAGGTAGAGGGAGAAGACACAGTTGTATTCCTGCACCAGTGAGAAGGGAGCAGGATGCCAATTTTAGAACTTATGAGGAAGTCACTCTTAAGAACTAGCAATCTGATTAAAAAGATATCCTTTTGGCTGTAAAATATTTTGGAAACAGAGACACCTTGAAACAATATGAAATAGGCCAAATAAAGGTTAGTGGAAGAAATGGCAGGATTGTGGATATTTACTTGAAGCAGTGCTAAATTAAGAATCTGATTTTTTATGTCTTCACCTGCCATGGCTCTCAGTAAAGGATTTTTAAATAGGATTCTGCAAAGTTTTGGAAACAGATTTTCAGATTATGCAAGACGGAATGTAGGATGTGCTTGCATTTCATTAAGGCAGTCATTACATGTCTCCTGGATGATGTCTCCTGGATAACCTACAGCAAGGTTTCAACTCCTGCAACCATAATTTTGAATGACATTATAGTGATCATATTGAAAATTTATCTATCCTCTTCAAAGGACCAAGAATAACTGTATGATGGCTGCACTTTCTAGATACTTTACTATTGTTAAAGAGTTGCTGGATTGGTGTGGGTTTGAAACATATACCTAAGAATGCACAAAATACTTTGGCTTTAAAAATGATTATTTCAGCTATTGCAAACATGGAGCAAAAGAGTTGTTTGGTTCAAGAGTTTAGTTAAAGCAAAACATAGCAGTTCGTTATGAGCGTGAACTTATGTTGGCAGTTTTGGAGTCATTTTCAGCATTTAACTTGTTCTGAGAACTGCAGCTAGGTGCTTCGTCTCACACTTTTTTCAGCATATTGGTAGACTAGCAAGGATTAAGTGATGCTCTTGCTGTTATTATTCATCCTGGATAAGCAGACGTGGAAGTGGGTAGTAGAGCAGAAAGAGTACATGGTTAAAGCAGAACTCTTGTTCCTCTTGTTTCCTTTCTAGATTTAATGTTTTTCAAAAAGTCTGTGGGGTGTTTAGTTTTTACTTGATCAAATTTTCTACATAAAACTTGGCATGAAATGCTAATCTATAAATGTTTGTAGCTTGTAGCTATAAATGTTTGTAGCTAATCTATAAATGTTCGTAGGAAATCGGTTGATTTAGAGTTGCCACTAAATCCTATGATCAGAATACTTTTAACAGTTCAAGCTTTGTCCAACAGAATGAAACTGTTCACATTTCTACAAATACATCCCTTCGTTCAGAAGAATTTAAAGGGACTAGAAAACTCTTCATTCGTATTACAAATAATTATGCAGTTTTGCTAGGAAGTAAGGAGCATCACAGAAAAATCATGGGAAAGATTTGCTCTTCTTGTAGCTACAAATATTCAGTATGAAACATAAACATACAATATTACTTTATACTCTGGCAATGTAGCATGCAATTAAAATACTATTTGATAAGCCCAACATTAATCAAAAGCAGCTAATGCCCAATTTGAAACCATATTTTCAGGAACATAATTTTAGATTTTGGTATGGAGTCTTGAACTAACGTGGGATAACTGGATTATACTCTGCCACAGTTCAGATGCTTATAGTTACAACTGGAGCCAGTTTTAAAAACACTTAATACTATATGCACTGTGGCTCTACACCTAGACTAACCATGGCAATTTTACGTCATCAGAAACCAAACAGCATTTCTTTAGCACCAACATATTGCAAAGCAAACTGGAAAAAAAATCCACACAGGATAAAGGAAGCACCACTTAAAACCTGAGAACATGTGTGAAGCCTCAAATATGCCTCAGTGTTACAATTGCATCATTAGAATTCAAGGTAGTTTAAAGTGCAAAGACAACTTTTGGAGCACAATTAGAAAAACAACAGAGTTTTATCAACAGCTCAACTAGCGTCAAAACTAGCGTCATGAGTCAAAAAGCCTATTTTGAGCTTCATGAACTGTGGTGGACGTCTAATTAAACTGAATCATTAGGTGTCCCCTAATAAATTCGAATGAGAAACTTATAAAACTTCGAATGTGGGATGAGTAACATCCTTACATAAACACTGATCAATGGGACACTTATATATAGCTCTGCTTTGCATTTTAATCAGGAAATTCTCTATTATAATGATATTATACAGGTTATTGTGGTACCTTATCTGATGACTTTGTTCTTATGACAAATTTGCTGTATTTTTTATGCCAGTGCCAAATTAGAAAGTATAAAAAGTCACTAGTTAGATTAAGGACAGTTTTCAAATGTTTTAAATGAAGAAGCCCAGTGTATATATGAAAGATAAATACATTTTAAAAAGCTATCTTAAGCAGAGTGGGACAGCAGTGACAAAAACACTGTGTGAACCCTGAATAATATCATTATTTTTGTCCTCTTGAAGGTAAAGTCCATATAGCAAAATCCATGAGGATCTCCTGGTAGGTGAGAAATGAGTAGTGATGTGCTGGTTAAATGATGATCGGTGTGTACTGTAGGCACAGTAGGTCATCAGCTCACAAAATTCAAGAAAATTTTAACAATTGGCTCTCGTGAACCAGGGCAAGCCAGCTTCAGCACACCATGGGATATTGGGACGAGGGTTTGCTACATCCCTCAGAGCAAAATAATTTTTAAAAGTCTCTTTTTTGCACCTTCTCCAACTGTACCGCAAAATGTTGGTTCCTGTCATTTCAAGACTGGACAATAAATAAACTCTAAAGTTATCTAAAATAGGCATAATACAACTTTAAAAACCTACCCTATCTTATCTACAGAAAAAACAGAAAAAAAATCCTGCCCCTGCCCCATGCATGATAAAATCCAGCCTATTTTTTGTCATTTTCTTTTCTATTTTAGTCCTCTCTAAAACAGCCCACTTCTCTCTTCATATAAAAGGGTTATGAACTTCCTTCAACATATTTTCTTTTGAAATACAGATGGATGTTGTATTAGAAACATCTTTTCATTCTTCACTTTCTGTTGAAATTACCTCATAACACTTGAGGAAAACTCAGCAATTACTTCCCAAAGCTTCATTTCAGAGATAGGTAAGACATCTGAAGCAAATAATTGCTAAGAAGAAATGATGCCAAGACCATCAAGGTTGAAGGGAAACATATGCCATCACAAAAACACCCCTCATAGCTGGTCAGTACTTGTTACAATTCCAAGGCAAACAGACCTGAATATACCTCAGAGGATTGTGGAAGTTCAAGGCAAAATGTGGACTCACTGCACTTACATTGCTAAAATATCTGAATTTTGAAAAGCGTGGACTGAAAAAACTTTGGACTGACAGTTGACACCATAGAAGAACATAAGAGATTAAATATATGTAAGAAGAAGATTCCTTAAAGGGAAAGAAAATTCTTCTCTTAAATGCATATACAGCAAAATTCTTCAAACTGGAAAACTCTTCTATACGATCTAAAGTAGTTTGGGAGGATCTCTCACCAGAGTGAAATGATCTTAGGGCATCACATTTCTCTTCTTTAAAAGACTTCAGATTTTGTTCCAGAAAGTGTTCAAAAGATATATTGGCTCCATTATGCAATGTTGATTAATCAATCTATCCATTGTTGAAACAATGAATTGCAGGAGTAATTAAGTCCTCTGCTTCTTTCTTCATGCCAATTTAAACAAACAAATGTTGTAACGGAGAAAGGTAAACCTTTTCTAGATAATTGCATCAGCCCATGCTACAAAATATACGTCCATTCCTAAAGATTGCTCTGAAATTGGCCTCAGTTATTTTTAAGCCTGAGACTTGTACAAAATGAAGCAAAGCCCTTGAAAATTCCAGGTGATACCAAATATCATTGATGCAGATTTTAGAACCATAAGACAAATTTCAGCTTCTGAACTTCAGAGGATTTGCTGCTCCAGGATTTCTCATGGCTCGATTCTACAAAAGAGAAAAGAATTTTAGTATTTGTACTAAATAGGAGGGTAGGAGAAACTTAGAGATATATTTGCTTTTAGGTGGAATGATGAGATGGATATTTCCAACATACAAATATTTTAAATGCTATGTCACTTCTTACCATGAGTGCTTTATGGCCTAATCCACATACTGTAGCTCTGCTGAATGCAATAAAAATAGAATGGCTACTAAATATGCATTGCATCTCAATCTAATATGCTTTCTCTACTTCATGTTTGCACTGATCGCTGACCATACAAATATGTTGTTCTTAGCAGGGGTTGGACTAGAAGACCTCCAAGGTCCCTTCTAACAATATTCTCTTAGACCATCTGTTACCCATTAGGTTTCTGTCAGGATTTGCATTCTCCAAAATTTTTGCATTTTTCCTTATTTAGTAAACTTTCTAGCCAAGTACATAAGTGTACCTACTTGCACTAACTGCTGACCATTATACATTACAATCATTCACTCAATTCTGGCCCCCAACCTTAATCTTTGATATAGTAATTGTAAGATCCCTGCTCCTCACTCTATCAGTTGGGCATTCACTGCAAATCATATGAGTTCCCAATCAACATTACTCTGGCATACATGAGCTGTAAACTCATCATTTTCCATCGATTTTCTCTGAATAGAAGAATTGGAAACCAGACATTTTCCAGTACCACTGGATTCAGGCAAGGCTACTTGAGCAGGGGACAAACCACTGCCTCTTTAAGAGCCAGAGGGATCATTAGAAATTCTTCAGAGATGCATTTACCAGTGCCTGGATCCAATCACATCTCATCTCCCAGGAGATTTGTGACTGCTGTTTCCCAGTCATTCCTGAGCCAAATTCAATGTGTTGTTCTCCCCTTTTAATTCAGAATTTATAATAAAGGGTTCTTTACATGAAGCCAATTGAATAGATAATACTTTTTTTGTGACATCCAAGGACTAAGTAGTCTCCCATGAAAGGCTTATCTGGAGCCTTGAAAATTTTCCAGTGACATTTCATTGTCTCAAGGTTTTTGCATCTGTCATTTTAAAATTCATCTCTTGCTGAATTTTAGTTTTAGGCTTTTCTACCCCTGGAAAATATCATGCTGCAATTATGTGACTATCTTTACTATTCTTTTCTTAAATCAACTTATCTTTCTGCCCTTTTCCAAAAACAAGAAAAAAAATTGGTATTGGGTATCCAGTTGAATATTTCAAAACAGGAAAAATATCACACAACAATCGAGTGTTATTTTTTTCCCTTTAATCTTTTATTTATATATCCTTGTTACCATTTTATAGCTCACCTCTGCCAAGACCGCATGTATTTCTGTATTCCTTGAAGTACCATAGGATGGTACTGCTCCTGTATTCACTGTCCTGTTGCCTGAAGAGACTGGATTTGCCGGAAGCGCTCTCTGAGGTGGTCTTAGTCTGGAAGAATCCTAGGGAAAAAAGTAAACATTCTTCAGTTTTTGTGACAGGAGAAAGAGAGACAAAGACAGAGAGAAAGAGAGACAGAGACAGACAGACAGAGAGAGAGAGAAAGAGAGAGAGACACACACACACAGACAGAGAGAGAGAGACAGAGACAAAGATAAATATAAATAAACATAATACAGACCTTAGAACTGGGTAGATTAACAGGTATCTATTAATAATGTCGTATGAAGAACATTACAAGAGCTCAGAATGAAAAGCAAATTGATTAGACAGAAAAAACATTACTTATTCATGATTTAAGGTATATCCTCCAACTTGAAACTGCCCAAATAGTGTTGCAACTTCAGAATTTCCGGGTGGCAATGAATACACATGGAGGCCACCAAATTTGCAAAGCCAATTTAATATATTTGCTCTTCCATTTCATGCTTTATGACATATACAAATATTATACAACAAAATAAAATTATGCATTTATTTGCACTTTTGGAAGACGTACATAAAGAAGCAACATAAATTCTTCCCACCATACTTTTTCTGTGTCTGTGTGTGTATTGGTGTTTATTAAGAGCCATTGTGGTGTAGTAGTTAGAATGCAGTATTACAGGATGACTCTACATTCTCACTGCCAGGAGTTTTATCCTGACCAGCTCAAGGTTGGTTCAGTCTTCCATCCTTTTGAGGTCAGTAAAATGAGGACTCAACATTGTTGGGGGCAATATACTGATACTGTAAACCTCTCAGAGAGCTGTAAAGCACTGTGAAGTGGTACATAAGTGCTATTGCTATTCGTCTGCCTGCCTGCCTGCCTGCCTGCCTGCCTGCCCGCCCATGGCTCACACACCCCTCAAATGCTGCTGATTTCCCATATAAAAAGCAGAAGTCAGAGTCTGGAATCAATATGAAAAAGTATGGGTGTGGTTTTAAGAATCTGTGATACGGAGTCATTGTTCTTTTGCTCTGAAAGGCCCATTTTATCACTGGTTTTACCTATATGCCCATGGCACTGCCTTTCTATTTCTATGTGTATGCTTTAGCAATTAGTTGTATAGATTAGTGCAATGTGCTATGTATGGGACTTATCTTGCAGGAAGTGCAGAAACATCAGTTAGTATGAAATACGATAACAGGATTTTGTGCAAGCTGCAACAGTCTCACAGTTCTCTCTTCACTGCAGTCTCATGATAGACTCCGGTTGTGGTAGATAAATTGGATCAAACAGATCCCGAATCTAAGTATCATAATTGTCACGTCCACACATCTATGATGCATTTGCACAATTAGACTCAGGAAAAGTTGGGCACTTTTGGTTTCAAGGGATAACAATTGTAGCCTGTTAGGGCCTAGGAGCTATTAAAAATGTTGAGGTATGGCTAAATTAAAAATCTGAAACCCAGGGTTTACTAAACCAACTACACATTATGCCAAGCTAAAAATAAAAAAAAAAGTCCTGTTACACCATCAGGCCACTAAAATGAAGAGATGTTCTAGGCACAGAAGAGATTGGAAGGGAAATTCATTAGACACAAGGTGGTGCTGTCATTTCAACCTTATTGGTTTTGCCAACCAATTTCAACCTGTTTGAGATGAAGTAGAAAGGGCCGTAAAGAGAAATTTGGGCTTTGAGGAGCTTCTCACTCTTCCTTTCTGTAGCTCTCAGGTCCCAATATATTACCCTACTAAACTTTGGCAGTAATCCCATCAAAATACAAAAATGCAAGTCCTTTATCTTTTATTGATGGGAATCTTTTAAAAAAAGCTTAATTCTCTCATTCTGATATATACAAACAAAACCATTCTCCTGACAATAAATACCTCTCTTACAGTAATGCTGGGTCCTGAATTACTTTCAGTATATTACTACATCAACCACTATGCTCTCTTGCTCAGTCAAAAACCCTACATAATCCTATATATTCTTCCTGTCAATACTTGCTTATACAAAAGAACTATGAGTGCTCCCCTTATAGGCCAGGTCATGCCAGTACAAGTGACAGTCTATCTGATATATAAGACACACCCAAATGATACACAGTTTATATCTGTGTTAAGAAAAATATATGGTCCAATAATACAATGCAGATTGAAGCAGATACTTCTAAAGTTACATTAGAAAACATTTGCTAGCAAATACCAAATGTAGTAGTTTGAATTTCATTGGTTTTAAAACACCTGTACAGCTTACACAGAGTTGTTGATAAAGAGGATTTCATAGGTATATAAATTCCTCACCTGCTGAACCATGATGTTTGGAGGTAGAGGTGCGGGCCTGCTTGGTGGAGTTCGTTTGGGCAAATGCTTCTTCTTGGTACGATGTTCCAGAAAGGGAGGTTTCTTTGTATAGTTAGCTGGAAAAGCCAGAGGTGGTGGCCGCCCCTGTCTCTTGAGCTCTGCAGGTGGCTCACAGTACAGCACTTCAGATTTTGGGAGTGCATTCTGTATATCAGTAATCTACAAGCAAATCAAACAAAGAGGAAGATGGCATTTCTACTTTTTATTTAGGGTGATCGTTTGACAACCAATTTTTTTTCTGGCTTCAATAGGGGACAGCACCAAACTGACTCAGTCTGGGCTCAAAATAACTTAGGGTAGACTTAGTTCATGCTTAATTGGGGGACCTCAAGGGATTTGCATGGTTATAAGTGAGAACTGGAAGTCAAAGAACAACTCCAAACAACTCCTTGAGGAATGTGTCTATTAAGTCATTGTGAGTCAAACTTATTTTATCTTTACCTTTTCCCTACTCTGGCAAAGACTCATAGAGATCAAATAAGTTTACAGTAATCACTGTGGTTTTATTTTCCAAGTATCTTTCTTGAATGAGTGCTATCAAATGCTGCCAATATATTTTATGTCTGGCCTAGTAATTGTGTGTGTGTGTATGTATGTATGTATATGTATATATGGATTTTTCTGTTCATTCTTGTGTCCTTATTTTTATAGGCTCCAGCACTTGGAAGAGTACATTTAAAATATAATCTATACACATCCCTTATGGGAAATATTTTCAATAAATACAATTTGCAACTTTAAAATAGAACAAAATTAAGAGGCATTATAGTATAGTGGTTAAGAGGGTGAGCTTGGAAGTCTCCACTTGACTCACTGAGCAACTGAGTCAGGTATTATATTTCAAACCGGCCTTCCCCTGGGGCATTGCTGTAAGAGTAAAATGACAAATCTCCTACTTACATTGTCTCAAGTAAAACATAAATTAACAAATAATAAATAAATATATAAATAATGATTTGCAGTGAGATAAAAATGGTTGGAGATCCCAAAATGGTCTAGTTCAGAGATAACGGGAACCGACATACAGAACAAGTTTCTTAGAACATAACAAGAAAATTAGTTGTACAACTAAGATATTTCATTTGATGGTGTATTTTAAAATGCTGAAGAATCAGGGCATGGCTCAACAGAGGTTTGATTACAAATTAGTCATTTCAAATTACCTTTCTCTGTCCTTGTGGAGTTTTCAGTTTGAATGCTGGGTTGGCATGTCCATTCACTTCCTTCTGAATGAAAGGAGGTGTGCTGTATCCAAACAATAGGGACAAACAAGTATTATAAATCATTTCTGCAGTTGCACTTGTTTTATTTGTATAAAGGTTTCTCTTACAAAGAAAACCACATGTTTTTATCTAGACTAACATTGGAAAAAGGCCAATAAATTCAGTAGCCACGTTGTAACAATTCATATTTCTATGGTGAAATCTCTTATTAAATATAACAAGAGACCTCTTTTCATAATGTTTCTAGAAGCAGATCTATAGTGCTGACAGGTCTGAATAGTTATCTAAAATCTAAGTGGCATTATGTCCTGGATATATTTTTATTTATAGTTCACACACTATACTAAAGCTCTTGTATGTACTCAGCCACTGTGTTTATAATCAATTTAGGGCAGAAGTTTACAGATTGAGATTTGACAAAGGAAGCTTTTCCCTAAAAGTCTTGAATATGGCCTCCAAAGTTTTTCCAAAAACTGTAATTGTACCTTTATAATATAGATATAAATAAAAGAATACTGGCTTGAAATCAAATGAAATACGAGGGGATATGAGCAACATCACATCGATCCTCATGCCTACTTACCATGAAAAAGCAACCATCTCATTTACTGACAAATTATCTATCCATCCACCCACCCACCCATCCATCCATCCATTCACTCAATCATTCACTCATTCATTCACCTGGACTGTTGGGTTTTCTTGGGAGCAAAGATAGTCTTCTTAACTGGCACAAGTTTAGCTCTCCATTTGTAACAGCAAAAAGTTATTCCAATTAAAGTCAAAAGCAAGATGGAAACCAAGACACCTATGATGATTGGAATAGGACCTGGACCAGAAAAAAAAAAGCCAAAATTATTCAAATTAACTGACTGTGCTAAAATGCAACCACCACACAAAAATACAACAACCCCGCTGTAGGATGCCAGCATTTGAACAGGTAATAGTGAAGGACATACCTGTATCATGTGTCACAATGCTGAATATGAAAGAGATGAAAACGTCACTTGCCAAACTCTATCTTCCCCTCAGTTATATTGGTATGAACCACCCAATAAATTGTGGTCCTGTGCCTCCCTGCTTAGTCAAATTCCTGCCCCACAAGCTCTATTCACATGTCAATGATCAAATAACAATACAAATTACACCCACTTTTTTCAAGCATGGGACCACTGTCCACGCTTCCTCCCTTTCCAGGTTTATCACAAAATGGAGGTGCCCATCCACTGAAACAATGGCAGTTGTGATTGTTGTTGCAAATCTGTATTGAGAGAACACCATCAGTGTTACTTCTGTAGTAAACACCCTGCTCAGGCAATCCAACAGCACAAGAAGCCTTTGCAACTTGCCTTGGATTTTGTTAGAGTTCAGTGCATTTAAAATCACCCCAACAATCCATGGTAATATCCATCATCCCTCCCAAGAAATGCAGCGTTTAAACATTCTTTTCATTTTTAACACTTAAGCCACAAAGGGTATATTCCATGTTTCAAAATTCACTTTGGGTTGTATGTGCATTCCTAAAGAGGAACAGAGATGACTTCCCACTATTTTTAACCTCTCAATAAATACCCACTCCATAACAAATGGCCATAACTACTTCTCAAATGTAAAACCACAGCTTAAGGAAAGCCGACCCTTCCAACATTTGATATTTAAGATCATTATAACATTTCATGACCTATCTTTATGTTCTGAAGAGAACCCTAAGATTTGTTTAAAACTGTGAGAGAAGCATCAATTTAATCTTGTATGATGGACATCTATTCTAACATTTTGTATTCTGTCTCACCATTCAACCACCGCTTGGCCACCATTCAACTACCACTTGGCCACCACTTGGGCTTGCTTAGTGAACAATCCCATTTTTGCTATAAAAATATTCCTGGAAAAATAGACCATAAATACAAAAGTATGTTTTGCATTTTGTTTCACTTTCTTCCATTTAACTTCTGCTGAACCTTTCTCAGGACAAAATATGAAAAGTACAAAAGCATTTATAGCCACTGAATTTTTATTTTAAACTTAAGAGCTGTAACACAGGCGTACATTTTAATGCCTTGTCTAACATCCAATTCATGTGTTAATATAGGATGGAAAGACATAAAAAGTTATTTTCCTAAAATGAGTATGTGTGTGTCTTTCTAAATTTTGGTTCCTTTAAAAAAGCCACAGAAAGCCATTTGACATGCTGAGGTCACTAAAGAAGAAATGGCTATATTTGTTATTTGTCTTTTATTCATACTGTTCTCATCAATTCCTAATATGTTTTGCTTATTTAGAAATTGGCATTTTGCTGTCAAATTTTAGCCACATGGTTTCAAGGTGCTGGCAGGGCACAGATGGGGTGCTAGGAGGACAATGTACATTTCTGTTCTAAAATATATTTTGGTCAATATACAAATTAAACAAGAATGATTTTTAAACAATATGTTTGATCCCAGTTCCAGAGGAAAAGTTTATTTGTTTATTGGATTTTTATCCCATCTTTATTATTTTATGAGTAACTCAAAGCAGTGGACGTACATAATGTCCATAACATATTCCCTCCTTCTATTTTGCCCACCCTAAGTGGGTTGGGCTAGGAGACCGAATAGCCCAAGATCATCCCACTGCCTTTCATGTCTAAGATGCACTTTAGAAAGACATACACATACCCATTTCAGAAAAATATTTTTTTATGTCTTTCCATCCTATATTAACACATGAATTGGGTGATAGAATTCTATCATCCTGGTTTCTAGGCTAACATCTTAACCACCATACCAAACTAGCTCTCCAAATACACTTGAATTGGAAATCCTTCTACAGCCAGATATATCTTTGATAGGACATCCTTCTCCATGGATACTATCTAGGTTGCTTATTACTTTTCTGAAACCCAACAGAAAGAATAAGAGCTAGCCAAGAAAGCATAGAATAAATACAGTCACATGGTATCTGAATACAAGGACCGATACTTACTCCATGGCCATTGCACTTTTTTCCACAATGTCCACTATCAAAGAAGGAGGTATTCTGACAGTGGCCCTCAAAGCACACCTGTAGGAGAAACCAAACATCCAGAATTATACTGGAACAGTAATTTTTAAAATGTGGTTCTAAGTCCCCAAAGGCCCTCTCAGAGGTCCATGAAATCAAAATTATTTGCCAACTTATGTTTAAAAACACTGCAGTATTAAAATCCTAGATAATGTGTCTATTTAAATTTTTAAGGTAGTAAAAATTGTTTTTAAGTAATACTGTACCACAGGAATAATGGTATTAAATGATTTGGGTACAAGGCAGGCTTGGGATGTAAAATCACTTCATCAACTCCGAGAAGCCAACTCTTGCAATTACCCCATCCTGAGGTAATTACTTCATTGCTCTCAGCATCTGCTTAAACCCAGAAGTTGATATATGGGAAGAAGAAGCAATTACTTATGGAGGATGAAGGATTACTAAACTAAGTCCCCCAAATTCCATAAATCTGTACTGCCGCATGCAACATGTTGTTCAGAATGTGAAGCCTGTTCCAAGGGAGGGAAGCTACACCCAGTGTATCCTTCTTATTCAAAGTTTTTGATTCTGAGGATTCCCTTTGGGTTTTTCTCTTTTTCCCCCCCAAAGTTGAATTAAACTTCTAAAACAAATTGTTGCATGCAATTAATTCTGGGAAAAAGCAATCATGTATTTTAAAAGGGAAATAAGCTACAATAGGCAGCCAGTGCTTACACGACTATCGCCACATTTGGTTCCCGTCATCACAAGTCCTGGGTCTAATATATCTCCTTCATCTTCTTCATTTCGATAGACATGGGTACCACGACAATGAATTTCTCTTCCATTTAATTTGATAGTTGTATCAATTGCAACAGCATTGGACTCCAGAGGCTTCGAAGCAGAACTTTGGCACTGTATCTTGCCACATTTAGCACTTCTGGAAAGAAAAATTATGTGAATGAGTATTCTGGCTAAGATCTTAGCATCACAAACACCCAACACAAAGGCATTATTCACTTCCAATAAAATGAAGAGTCTTGAGGGACCTAATGAGTCACATTCCATGTTATGTGCTGAAAAGTATATTTCTTAAATGCTGAATTTCCTATTTCATGTTTACTGACCTCAAAATTACCCTACCAATAAAAGGGTAAGTAAAAACTCACTATCATATTGAGCTTTATGTACATGTATTCAAACATTTACAATGATTTTTTTCATCACTTTCTGAGATCAATTTTACTTCTGCTTTTCATTAATAAAGCCTTTGTTTGCCTTATGCATCTTAAGGCTAGGTCACACTGGCCGACGGATGCAAAACGTACGCAAAAAGGACACAGCGGACGAGCAAATTTTGGGGGGTGGCTCCATCTGTTGTCATCTGCTCCCAAAAGTGCAAAAATTTGCATAAACAGAACAGAAAAGAAAGGAAAAGAACGGACGTGGGTAGTATGTAGCAGGCATGTTAAAGGGATGTTCATAGGAAGCCCAGAGGATGTATATAGGATGCAAACCGTTCACTGCTCATCCTTTCTATTTCTGTGCTACTAACGCTGTGTAGACGTTCCGTGTACCTTTTGTTTCCTCCCTCTTTCCGTTTTCAGCTGCAGCGGATGTGAGTTGCGAGGATGCCCAGAGGATGCAGAGAGGATACAGCGGACGTTTAACGGATGATAAACGGACATAGAACGTTTGTTGCTCGTATGTCACGGATTTACATCGTACACAGCGGAAAGTTCATCCGTTCACAAAGTTTTGTGCAGCTCAAAACTTCTTGCGCGGATGAAATCTCAGTGGACGGATGCTCAAAGGATAGAGCGTATGAAACACGTATGCAATGAGTACACAACGGATGCATAGCGTTTTCCAACGGATGGCAAGCTTTTTTTAACGTTTTACATCCTCTTTGCATCCGTTGGTGCAGTGTGACATGGGTTTAAGGATTATGGAACTGCAAGAAAATGAGCATGCTTATAGTCGTAAGACAAAATAGGGCTCAAAGAGCATTTTGCTATCCCACCTTGGAACATGGTATTTCTTTCTTTTCAGTATCAAGTGTGGAGAGTCCTAATCCATATTGGGACCAAAGTATTGGTGGGTTTTCTTTTCTTTTCTTTTTTTTAAAAAGGGGATATTTATGAAAACAGTCTGGAATTGTTGAAAAGCTGTAAGTTTCAAAAGATTTTTCAGAGAAATCTGGTGGAAGAAACAAGGAGCTCCTATCTGGATTGGGAAAAGTTCAGATGATACATTCACACAACCCACGAGTCCTTTCCAATTGACAACATGGTTATGCAATAAGAACAACAGGAAAATGTTCACAGTTATGAGGTCATGAAAAATAATCCCACTCTTTCCACAACCAACAAAGTCAGGGCATGAACTTGTTCTGAAATATTTGAATATAAGCAAAGCAAAAGTGACAATTTTGTCCAACAAAAATGGCCAATTAACGTGCCGCTATTTGTAACATAGGTTGGATTCATTTTTTCTCATTTTTTAACTTGTGAGGATACGGAGTTGTCTCATCCCACATGAAAACAGTTGGCCTTGTGTCTTTCTACCTTGTGTCGCACTTCCTGTAGTTCCCACTGATATCCTTCCCACAGTTCCCATAGGAATCTCCGGCAGCGTTAACTTTCTCAAAGCAAAGGTCAGGGGCTGGCCTTGCTCCTGTATGGAAAAGATTCACAAAGTATAGCATTTGGGTGTGTACCCATCACTAAAGACAAAATAAGTGCTTTACTAGAACAGGCAAAACTGTCCTAGCCCATTCTGTAAAATATATTTCATCTGATCCTCATGGGGTTTACTAGACATGACTACAGGTGGTCCTAGACTCACAACAGTTCATTTAGTGACCATTCGAACTTACAACGTCATTGAAAAAAGTGACTATGACCATTTGTCACTTAAAAATAAAGTCTAAAAAAAAATTGCCCAGACGTGACTTGGCTAGGCATTTCATCATGCAAGAAAATCTGCTGCCCTTGAAGATCACCCACAAACTTTAACTGGTGTAGAATGCCTAGTAAAGAGGACTCATGTTAGGATTAGGGGAGAGTGATATGGACTCAATCAACATGTTACCCAACAAATCATAATTCAGCAAAGCAAGACCTAGAATTATGCATAAAAATAGCTGCCTGGCCTTTATTGATCACAATAGCCTCTGCGCATTTCCCCTTTCTCTGTTCTTCCTTGATGTAATTATAGTTTCATCAACTAAAAATAAGAACCATCTTCTCCTTCCTTTTCCTTGCACCTGTGAATGCAAGGGGCCTCTGTCTTTCATAGAGATTGGTCCTCCTTACCATATCCCCAAAGCTGCAAACATTGCTGTTCGTATGTCAGACACATTCCATTGTAGCAATATGCCCTGCCATCCTCACATGGGGTGCCATCCATCTGATAGAAGTTTGCAGGGCAAAATGGTGATTTGCCCGAACAGTATTCTGGTAGGTCACATGTTCTCTCCTGTTCCCGGCAAAGAGTTCCAGGTGAAACCAACTGCAGGAAGGTAAAATAATCAAACATTTATTGCAGGATGGTGTGGAATACTTGGCATTTCAGTTAAGCTGGCTAAGGGTTGATCTAGGCACTTAAAGATTTATACATCATAGTTTTATTCTGAAGACAAGCTGAACTAACATTCGGTTCCCTTCATTCTATATAGCAAATATAATTTCAATTCAATCTAATTCCTGAAGCATCACTAAAGGCAGGGCTGTCAAACTCCTAACCCATGGGCCGGATATGTCATGTGCTGCCATCCCCCCCACCCAGTTTAGCAAAGGGGGAAAAAAGGCCCAATGTATCATGCTGCCATGACGACGCAAGTTTGACACCCTTGACAAAAGGGAAGAAACGTCTCACTATTGCCCCCAAATTACATTTTTGTTGTCTCAAGTCGATAAAAAGTATCTCTTTTTTCAAATATCCATGGAATTTTTTCAAACAAAAGCAATCTTGAACCACATCCTAATCTCAGTAATGCTTTATTACTGATCACTTATATTGTACTTTACCCCATATGCGAGTCCGTACTAGAGGGAGAGATGGGATGGAAAATATTCTATGTTCAATTCCCAGTATCTTCTGTTTTTTAAAAAAACTATGACACATTTATTACCTGGCAGATAATCTGAAAACTTTCAGCAAGTGGCTTAACGGACAGAGCAAGTAGAAGTTGATTTCTGCCTTATGTAGAACATCTGGTATATATTTTATGAATTTTAAATGATCCTTTTAACTGGCAATGTTCTGCTAGCATGAGGCTACCCTATTTATTTTTAGGCAGACCATGCTTCTAAAGCTGATTCTGGAGCTTCCTTTGCTTAACAAATGCAAGAAAGGGAAAGGAACTACGGTTTGCATGCAACACTTAAGAATCACTGATACTTTTCACCATAATGGGAGATGTGGTGGCTGCTTGAATTTGCATGGAAGGTACTGTGATGGTATCCAGACAGCTGTATTCAGCTGTCACCATTTAAAGGACTTAGCTTCTGAAAGCCACCACAAACAATCCAAAATATCAGATGGTAGCAGTGTGCAAAAATCCAAATGTTGCATATTAAGTGGCTTTGCCTGACCAGTTGGCCACAAATGTAGGGCCAACTTGAGCAGCAATTTTAAGCCAACCCAAGGAATGCATTTATGAAAGCAGGGCCTCCAGGAGACGTATGGGAAAAACCCAGCATACCAAGACTATTTTAAGTACATTTTCCTGAGAAAGCTATAATGTAAAGCGATACACAGGAATCTTTTGTCTTTATATTTATCTACTCCACCTATCAAGAAATGAAGCTCAACTCCGCAGAGAAATTCAGATGTAAAATATAACAAACAGAAAACTATCAGTAAGAAGCAGGGTCAGAGAAAACCTTAAATGAAGATTTTGTCTTGCCAGACACCACATATAAAAAAGACAGGTAGCACAAGCAAGTAGAAGGCTTAACTTCAGGCCCAGATGGGTCAATCACCTCCTTTAAAAGACAAGCTTCGCATTTGTAGTTCTAATCTCAGGGTGGGACTAATTTTAGCCAAAACAGCTGCCTTGGGTGGCTTCCCAAAGATATAAAAAGTGAGAAAATCAGAACGAGGTTGACTCTCGGTCCTATGCAATCTGGCAGGAGAGACATGCTGTGGGTACTGTCAGCCAAGGAATGTCAGTTGGTGGGGCCTTGAAGAAGAATGGCGGCAGCCTCTGGAACATGATCCCTCCAGAGATTAGGTTGGTTCAATCCTGCTGGCCTTCCATAAGGCCTTGAACACCTGGTTCTGTGCTCAAGCTTAGGGTTCTGGGTTTGTGACAGCACCTGTTTCCTGGCTATACTAAGGGCTTTTTATGATTCTCAAACTGCTAAGTGTTTTATTATGCATTTTATTTTGTATTTGTGTTCATATATTGTCCGTAATGTTGTGAGCCACCGAGAATTCTATACTTGAGATGGGCAATCATATAAATTGAATAAAATGAAATGAATAAATACACTTCTGTTTTGCTTAGGCTTCTCTGCTTTGTCTGATGTCTCTCTGTGTGTGTGTACATACAGACACAGGCAGAATGTGTCATGTTAAGACACACTGCTTGATAAGTGATTATGATAGGTGAACCGAACACTCTGGCCCCCTGAAGCTGGGGTTTTTAAGGCTTTCCCCCACAATCTCTACTCCTTTCCCCATCCTCATGGGGATCCTATTTGGTATTGTGTCACCAATCCAGTTCTCTCTGGCACTTAATTACTCACAAGTAGATGAAACAGTCATATAATCTAACTCTGCTTTTCTTCCTGTTGCAGTGATTTAGAAGAGGACATGTTTCCTGAGCTTACAATCTTTCCAAATAAGAGTGCTGATTCAAATGAGAAGTCAAGCCTTTATTATGTATATTAAAATTAAGAAACTAAACAGGAATTGAAAGGAACAGGTAAAAGGTAGCTAATCCCACCTTGCATTTGTGACAGCAAGTTCCATGAGCACATTCAGCGCCCTGCTTCAGAGTGCAATTAGCAGCATTGCAACAAGGATTATGACATTCCTGCAGAAGAAATAACAGAAATTACATGTGTTATACTTACAGAACAGATGTTCTATATCTAAAAACATCGGAAAGCATTTGGCTGTCCTTCTGGGTGGCTTGTAAGATTGTAGCTAGATATGCTTTTACTTTTCATGCCAAGCATAACAATATCCAAGAAGCTTCAAAGTTGCTTCTTAAACATGTCACATCTGGGACTCAAATGTTTCAATTCTCAAATATATTGAGATCAGGTCTGAGTTTTTCAAATTATGAAATCTGCACTTAGGTTTCTCAGACAATAGCATCAGTATTGGCTCGCTACTGTTTTATCTGAATACTTGATTTCTATGCTTTTGGGTTACATTATCAGATTCTAAGCTCTAGAAAGAGGATTGATGTCCCTCTCAAGTAACAAAAAAAGGAATGAGGAGGTGTGGGTGGAAGGAAATTACTCTGGAACTGCTCTCCGTGTTCATTAAGTTACAGTAAGCCACGTTGCTAGAATAAACAGAAGCTTTCAAGCCAGAAAAAATATTTGGTGGAGGCAATAATAGAAAAGTTAAGTAGAAGAACACACTTCTCATCATTTCTTAAGGAATACAAAAATACTAATTCTCACTTGATTCTGAAAAATCTATGAAACCAACCAAAAGGAATTACCTCTGCTTCTCCACAATCACATTCTTCCCCTTCTTCCAGATATCCATTTCCACACCTCCGTCCTCCATATATGGTCCTTGTATCTGGCATATTGTAAAGACACATCCCACCGCCAGATTGCAGATACCGTTCCAACTCTTTCCTATTGCATTCATTGAAGACTCTGGGGAAGGGGGCTCTGTAAAATACCCAAGGAGCAATCTTGAACTGAGTGTTATTATACAAGCATTAGTACGAAAAATTCCAGAGTTGGGCTTTATTATTTTTTTTAAAAAACCCAATAAAATACACACTAACATAAAGAGGAAAACAAAAAAGGGGAAAGAAGGGAAAAGTTAAAAAGTAACAAAATACATAAAATAACACATATAAAAATGATGTTTAGCTTTTTTCAATACAGATACAATTATATAATACAACGACCTCTAAGTTTAAGTAAATCTTTAAAGTATCAACAACCAATATTAAAAAAATAATATATTCTTAATTTAAATTTAATCTAACACAGAGAAGCATATTAGTAACTGTAAATAAATCATAGACATATACAGGTAGTCCTCAACTTACAACAATTCATTTAGTGACTGTTCAATGGCACAGAAAAAAGTGACTTATGACAACCATTGCAGCATCCCAAATGTCATACGATCAAAATCTGGACACTTGGCAACTGGCTTATGTTCACATGAAAACCATGTTACTAACTTAACAACTGCAGGGATTAATTTAACAAGTGTCAAGAAAGATCATAAAATCGGGACACTTAACAAATGTCCTTCTTAGCAACAGAAATTTTGGGCTCAGTTGTGGTCTTAAATCGAGGAGTAGCTTTATTTGATAATCCACAATATTTCTGTAGTCAAATTAAATCTAATCCTCAAATCTCAAAGTCAAAACTTCATTTTTCTGTTTATGCTGCAGAAAATCTAACAATAGTCCCCAGGATGCAAACTCTACTTGTTCCTTTAATAAATATTATTGTAATCTTGGTGACACACTTGACTTGTTCACTAAAAGTAGGACCATTACTTGAGGGGAAAGAAGGAAAGAGGAAAAAAGTTGGTCCACTTTGCTGGAAGGCTGATGTTCGCTGAATGACAATTATCTGATTCTGATCACCTAGAACAAAGGCTATAACTTCAAATGACAAATTCTAACTTTCCAGCTGCTGTGATTGTTTTCCTAGTTGGAAAGAACAAAATATTTGGCTCCTGAAGAACCAGAGATACATTTGGACCAAGTGCCTATAAAGATGAAAACAAGCAGTGCATACCTCTTTGGGTCAAAGAAGGAATTTAGTTTTGAGTTGATGCCCTCTAAATGTTAATAGTGTTTTGCTCAATTCTTTATATACAGAACAGCTGAAAAAAATAATATTAATGCTGACTTTTAATAATAAATTCTATGGAGACAATGAAAAAAGGGTACTGTGATGTCCTGTACAGTATGAAATTACTATATAATATTGCATTATATTATTTAAATACAATACTAAACACTTGTGATGTTACAATATAAGCCCTGACTTTTGAACATGTGTACATAAGAAAGGGACCTTTCTCGCCTTATGACACTGCTGTCCATCTTGCCTATGGATGTCCTGAATGGGTTAAATACTGTACGTATCAGTCATAGCCAAAAAAGTAATTCAGATAAAGCCCCTTTCCTTCTGAAGGCCTTAATTTAAGTGAAACATTTCATTTCAGAGCCATAGTGGTGCAGTGGTTAGAATGCAGTATTGCAGGCTACTTCTACTGACTGCAATTTGGCAGTTCAGCTCTCACCAGGCTCAAGGTTGACTCAGACTTCCATCCTTCTGAGGTGGGTAAAATGAGGGCCCAGATTGTTGGGGGCAATATGCTGGCTCAATAAACCACTTAGAGAGGGCTGTAAAGCTCTATAAAGCAGTATATAAGTCTAAGTGCTATTGCTGTTACTGCAATTTTTTTGCACATGCACGTAAACAACTTACCCTGTTGCAGCAGCCATAATACATCCTCCATCTCTGGGACTGGTAGAGCAGCAGCCAATTGAATCATGACTCATGCCAAAGTTGTGGCCTATCTCATGGGCCATAGTGGCAGCAACTCCAATGGCATTTTCAGAGTGATCCTGTCCAAGCACAGAATTAAGATGACTTAATGTTACAATTCTGTGGTATATTTCCTCCTCCTGGCTCATTCAGCCATGGAGAGTGCATTAAGACCATAGCCCAATCTTGTCCTTTGGCACCCATCTATTTTAATTTATTTATTAAATGTATAAGGCTGCCCATCCAAAATAAACAACTTTGGGTATTTAAACATCAATGCACAAGAAAAAAAAACAATATAATATCCTTGTAAACAAATGAAAAATACAATTTAAAAAATGATACATGACTACATGTACATAAGAATGAAACTATGAGTAAAAATTATGGAAAGCACAGAAATTTGCAGTAGGTTTATACATCGTTTGGTGATGAAAGTCATGGAGCACAATAAAAAATGAGTGCAAGATTCTAAAAATATAATCTAATTATTGTATAAAGAACAAAAAATTAATGACAATAGGCACAGCAAGCAGACTTAGAAATGACAATGAAGATATTGAAGTGGTGGATAGATTCTGCCTTTTAAGAGAAACTGTCAACAGTTAAAGAACCATCAGTCAAGAAATATGCTACAGAGTGGCACTTGGTAAAATGACCATCAAGGCTTTGAAGAGATATTCAGATGCCATGATGTGTTTCTACCAATAAAAATCAGATTCATGCAGGCATTGATTTTGATTGATTGTGGGGATGATATAATGATTGTAAGTGTGAGAAGTGGTCATAAGTCACTTTTTTCTGTGCTGTTGAATGGTCATAAAATTAATGGTTGTAAGTCGAGAACTACCTGTATAAGGGAATGTAACTTCTTAAGAAATACATTCTTACAAAAACATTTAAGGGCCTCTTGCTGGATCGTACTCATAGTTCATTCTATCAAATAATTGGCTTGTTATAGTGACCAACCCACATGAGAGAAGTACTGTTTGTCCTGCCAAGAATTAATATTCAGATTTATACATCTTGTGAATATCAAGAGTTATCAGCTGAAATATTCAAATTCCACTAATTTATTTAAGCCTGTTTTAAAGTCATTTAAAATAATGGCCATAATTTGTTTTGAGGTAGTTTAGTATCATATTCCTTATGTTAACTGTAAAGAAGTACTATCTTTTTTTCAGTGTTCCAAAGCTACTCCTAGCAAGTTTTATTGGCTGACCATGTGTTATTTGACTGAAGTTGCAACCTGTACAAAGCAATTTGGGCAGAAAATATTAGAAGGATGCAGAGTTCCCTTCTGCTTATTTTGATCCTCTTTGTGGCAAACTTACCAGCAAAAGAATAATTGTCTCACCCAATACCTTTTGGAAAACCTGTAATTTTCTCTCCCCTCCCCATGATTAAACAATCCAGGTTTTCAAAGTAAACTATAGTGCTAATGTCCATTAAAGGAACTGGACAATGAAATTCTACTCTTCTGATGAAAAAAAAAACAGCCTTTAAGAAAAAGTAGGAGGAACCTATTACACAAAATATATTAATTTTTTGGGTTTGTTCCTATTTATTTCAAACTGTTTTGAATGAGGCAAGTGTCGTATTTTTCACACTATAAGATGCACTTTCCCCCCATTTTCTGTGTGTCTTATAAAGCAAATATTGCAATGGGGGGAGGGGGGTTGATGTATCGCCATTGCCAGGGAACACTGGCGCCTTTGCTGCCGAGCAGGTGATTGGCAGTTGGATCGGACTCCCAAAATGCTGCTGATCAGTTGTTCTAGGTGGTGGCGATTGCCACCTCAACCTATCTCCGCCACCCATCAACACTGCCTGTTTGCAGCTGATGGATGCACAGGCAGTGATAGGTGGCGGCAATCCCCGTTGCCTAGAACAGCTGATTGGAAATCCAACTGCCAATCAGCTGCTTGGCAGCAAAGGCTCCAGCATTCCCCAGCAGCAGCAGCTCAGCTCAGCTGACTGGTGGTGGGCGCAATGGTGCAGAGCCCTGATGAGCCATGTGCTGGGGCTGTGATAACATGCTGAAGCTGACCAGGCTGTTTGCTGCAAGGATGCTAGCTAGATGAATACTGGATGGATGCTGGGAGGCAGATTTTCTTTTCTTTTTTTCCTCCTATAAAGCTAATTGTTTTATAGTCTGGACTGGAGCATCTTGTAGTGCAAAAAAATTGTGTTTATTTATCAAGTGTAACTTACCATATTTACTCCTCCAGACTGATAAGCCGAACACATGGCCATCAGAGGGGCCAAGCCAATAGTAGTACCATGGAAGGACATCCCACTGTACCATGTTACAAGAGAGAGAATGAAATTGTGAATATAATTTGTCCACTTAGGCATGCAATTACATTTTGAAAGGAGACCATTTTTATGTAGCCTAAGATGACCGCTTGCACTACACTCTCCTGAGACAACAGCGAGGAACTGGCTCAGAACTAACTTTGCATACCATCTGAAGTACAACAGATGATCTCACAGGGAGGAACTGAAGAAGAGAGACTTATGAGGAAGCCTCACCCTTCTTCCATTAAAATCAATAGAAAATACTGATCTAGCCTAGCAGGCCAGATTTGATCAATGGTTATTGCTATAAATGTTCAAAAATCAACAACTTACGTAATCAACTGGGCATTGTCATGCTTTTTATGTATTAGTAATTTGCGGCGCCAAGCAAGAAATGACCAAAGCGTTGAATGTGGGTTCTCAGAGATGTCACACTTATTGTAGTCATTCCAGACTTCAAGTCCAACCAGAGCAATCCGTATATTTAACGACCTGTAGAACTAAAAGTTGAGGAGAGAGAAAAGTAGAAGAGTTTTAGTTAATCAAGAGGCTTTGTCTCTATGAAACAGTTCTAAGATGAGCTACTTTTCTAAGGTTTTGTGACAGATTCTTTGTTATTATTTCTCCCTGAGAAATAAATATCCGTATAGACCAGGGGTGTCAAACTGGCGGCCACAAGCCAGATGTGTCATGCATAGGCCACACCCACCCCAGCTCTGCAAATGGGAAAAATGTTGTGAAACGACATGTGATGGCAACATGACATAGCAAGTTTGATACCCATGGTATACTATAGACAATATGATGATGTTTCAAAGAACTCCTGCTGAATTGAATTCTTTGAGGTTTTCAGGTTTCTGGGATTGATCTCAAACAGAAAAGGTATTGTGAAGGACAGAAGCAACCTATACTACTTCTCTGCTCCAAAAGTACCCACCTACCATAGTGGTGTTCATTCATTCAACACTGTTAATCACATTTTCAATATCATAGGGGAAAAATGAAATAGAAAAATTCATATTACTAAGGTCTATATTAGTGAAGATATCTTATAGTATTGAATCAATGAAAAAGGATTTTAAAAATATCAACCAAATTGGTATATCTTAAAATGAGATAATGATTACTTTTGTTTAGGCATTGGACTCCTCACATTATGTCTACAAAGAGTTGGTTACTGACTGCATTATGGCAGAAGTGTCATACAGATGAGAGAACACTTACTCCTATGGGTTTTTTAAATTCTTCTGTTTAATTGTGTCCAACACTTGGAGAATGCCTAGACAAGTCTATGAGGTTTTCTTGAGAAGGTTTTTCAGAAATAGTTTGCCATTGCTTTCTTCCATGGGCTGTAACAGTGACTTGCCCAAAGTCGCCCAGCTGCTTTTGCGCCCCAAGTTGGGACTTGAATTCAGTCTCCTGGTTCCTCGCTTGATGCCTTAACTACTCCACCAAACTTGCTCTCAGCTTATATGATATTATGATAAGATTCTATTAATGTTTCCTTTTTGCTTACTATATACAAAATCATTAATAAAGATCCCTGTTGTTTAAAGATGTGAAGACACCCTCAAACTGTATACCAACATTTTGGAATCTACAGTTATGTCCATAATTATTCATGATTGCAGATTCCAGGATTTTGATATATGATCATGGATGAGGGGTAGAAACAAAAATCATTGTATCAGAGTTATTCTGGATTTACCATCTAGGTAGGATTACAGATATGTAATCATTTTCTCTTCATAAAACAACATTCCATTGATAGCATAGAAAGACTGATTATATATTATCTTAAAATTTGGCTGCATGAAAAATACATGAACTTTCTGTATAATGAATTTTTTTCCTTCCTATAGTTGCATGTTCCTTTTTTTCCTATTTCTTTTTTCCTCTTTAATTTATCTTTTCACATAAAAATATATACTTTTAGAAGATAAATATTAATTGTTCTGTAGCTGTATTTTTTTAGTAATAGAATAATTAAATTAAAAGGCAACTTTCCCACCTTATCTTTACTCCAAGTTTCTCTCTTCTATCCATTAGTTTCTGTTTTTCTTTTTTAGAAAATGTGGGAAATTACACAGAATAGGCAGTTAGGAAATCAGCTTTTCCCGATTTGTTATTTTAAAAGATAACAGGTTTTCCTGTAAAACATGTATCAGGTCTTACTTTATCTACATAATTGGCAGCTTCCGCTAATTTATTCTTGGTTGCTTGAAGATCATGTTTATTTTTCTGAAACTGAAATAGAAAAAGAAATTCAGCCATTATCAATGCTGCTGAACTGCAAAATAATCAGTCAAGACTATGTTACAATATATATTTTCATAAATACAATTAATAAGGTGCCATACAGCCATTTCCATCTGTAGATAATACACTCACGTACAGCTCGTTACTGCCTAGTTGCCAGGATTTGAAATCCAAGTCTCAAGTTTATCCCATGGATGTTATAAGTCAGTGTTTGAGTTAAGAACATTATGACTCATGAAGTTTCCCTAGCTTCTGTTCTTCTAGCACAGGGGTGTCAAATTCAAAGCCCATGGGCCAGATCCGGCCCACAGGGTGCTTAAATCCGGCCCACGGGGCTGACCTGGAAATAGCAAAGGACTGGCCCGCGGGGCCTCTGGCAGCCAAAATGAGTAAGACAAGATGGCTTATTCACTTTGTGATAATTGAATAAAAAAAATTATTGGGTATATTATTATGCACCTTATACTTGCAAATTCAGAGTCACATAATTGAAGACACAGGTCTATGTTGTATAGATATGTGCTGTGATTAGGAATATAGCTGTCACCATGGCTGGAAATATATATATTTCTTTATATAAAGCGTAAATTAAAAATAGGAAAAATGGTCAAGCAAATAGCCAGTGAGACAATCAAATTACACCAGAGATATGATGTCAGCAGAAGTCCCGTCTTTGAAAAGAACCAAGCAGGAGGAAAAGGAATTAAAATTAAAAATTCATGAATGAGCTAATGTCCTATTGGGAATTATACTAGTTAGTTCCAGTAATTGATTAGAAACAGACTCCAGACATGTTCACACAGAATATTTTTATATCTCTATTGGGCTTGTCCAGTCATCTAAGACACAGCTAGGAATAGTGGTCACACTATTTGGTGTTCTTGAAGGAAAGGTGCCTTTGTGATCTGGGATTAACAATCCTTTCTTTGGTCCCTTTGTCATTGTCAGATCACAGTTTTGTAGCTATGATCTACTGAGCCATACCCCTTCACAGGGGAGGGGGGAAACCTATTAGATTGGTCTGCCCCAATGACTGATTTACCCTAATGGGTTTCAGAGGAGGTTATGAGATCAGCTGCATAGTCCTGCCAAGTCCCTAGTTGCCATCTGGAATAGGAAGGTGAGGGAGGTTAAGAAGAGATTGTGCCCAAATGATGTCTCCTGACTTGGAGTGTCTTGGTGTTCTTTATGGTATATGAAAGAATGAAGAGAGATTAAACTGATTAAGAGATGTCTAGAAGACCACTGGTGGTGGAAGATGAAGAACGAACTCAACAATTAAACACAGGTAAGAGCTGCTGTTAAAGAAACACTTGCCACTACTTAAATCCATCTATCTCCACCACTACCACTGGTTACCTAAAGCAATCAAAAAGTTTGGTCCAATGTGCAGTTGGTAAGACTTCATTGGCAGAGAACCCTGCTACTACTGCACAGTCTACAAGCTCCAAGGAATCCCAGATTACATTATAAGTTTTCATCTTGGTTAATTCAATGTATTGGTGTCACCTGACTCTGAGGCATTTTGTCTGCAAGTGTTTTGCACATCAGCCACAGTGGAAATCTTCTCCTATGCCCAGATTGAACAGAACTCGGGTCATGTTCAACAATGTCATGGCTAAAATTTTGCAGACGCAATAAATCTGTTGCACCATTCTTATTGCCATGAACCTGAATCGTATCTATGTTAATTGTATTTTTCCTTGTTTTGTGCCATCAGCATTCTCAGTGTTTTTTCAGCTGTTTCATCCCCAGATCTCCTCAGTACACTAAGGATTAACAATTAAATGGAGGCTATTCTGAAACAATCACATCCTTGTAGTTGTTGTTCTAGAGACTGACTGGGCACATGGCAGAACTGCCTCTTAACCTTCGGCAGGACAGTGTACAATCAAAATTATTTCTCACAAAACTGATACTAGGATTTCCCCATAGCCACTTTTAAGGTAACATAACTGGCACTTTGGATTATTCATTTGTCCATGTTATGCATAGTTAGTATCTTATCTGCCCTGAGTTCACCACTGAGTTCAGACATAATAGACAACTTTCTTACTTCTGCATAATCAGCTACTAATAGAAGCTCCACATATTTCATTGATTGTTGATCATCCCTCTTCACCTATGGCAGAAAAAAACACACACACAAATACATGTTTGGGGTTTATTTTGGTCAAACAATTAATCTTTGTACTTCATTTTAAGAGAAATAATGACCAGTCTGAGCAACTGTTCCTTATAAGTATCAGTGGTGTATCTTACGCAAAATACATTTAAACTATACATCGCAACTGTTCTTATATAGACGATTCACCATGTCTACCCTTCATTTAAGTCCTATTCTCAGTCATCTGCCACACATACACAGATATATAATTGCAAATTACTTGCATTCTTATTTTCTTATCAAGACATTATGCTTTTGCCCAAAATACTCATTGAACAATTCTCCTAAAAATATTAGCTCCTATTACTTTATCACAAGTTTGAAATTATGATTTATTTAGGATCCCAAGTATAAACACTAGAAAATATTTTTAGCTCTCTGAACTGACTGAATTCTACTTTAGAAAAATCCTTGGGTTTGTATATTTTTTTCATTATTTAAAATATGCCTTCTGAAATAAATAAATTTATTTATTTAAGAATATATATTCTTAAATAAATAAACAATGCCAGAGTGATTACCTCATCCACCACAAACATTATTAGTTTTCAGGAAGAAAATGGCAATTTATGAAGCAATGAAAATGTTTAAGGACATCAGAAGTGAATTGGTTCTTCTCTGCTCAATTGTTTGCCAACAAAGAAATGAAACGGTTGGATTAGGGGAGTGTCAGTGGCTGCTCCCAAGTGGAGGAAAGTATGTGATAGCTGCTAAAGTGCATGAAAGTGATTTCATGCCTGCAACCAGATGGAAGACATATGGGTTGTTGCAACAGCAGTGGTTGCATAAATAATTTTGAGTTTGAGGCGACAGATTTACCTGAGTGACTTGTAACCTTTCCTGCCAGCTTCCCCTTTGACTTTGCTGGTGGGAAACTGGCAGGGAAGGTCATAGTTGGTAATCACATGCCTGTGGGGCACTGCAACTGTCCTAATTGTGAGATGGTTGGCAAGCACCCAGTTTGTAGTCATGTGACTGCAGGGACACTGCAACAGCCAGAATTTTTTGAGAATCATTTTAAGTATCATTTGTTCAGCACCACTGCAACTTCAAATGCTCACTTAGTGAGTGGTCAGTAAGCAAGGACTACCAGTTATTTCTCAGCTTCAGCTTTCAGTCCATCAGCATTGGAATAATAAACTAGCCTATATTTTCTAACTGCTGGTGATTAAATGATTGTTGGAATAGTCCATGTAGAGTAGTTTGAAAGTTTAACAAATGCGCCACCTTATTTTTCTTTACTCCCTCCCACTCTGATGTTGCTACACCCTGTAAGATAGGAAGAGTAACTGAGACATACCCTGTGGTAACGGGGTTCAGTTCGGCCTGTCAACTCTGCAAGCCAATCTATCACCTTTGACTCTAAATGCTCACTTCCACAGCTTCCGTGAGGAACTTTGAGATGCTCAGACCTGTAGATGAAGTGATGCTCCTGGCTATCAGGAAGAGGTTCTAAGATGTAACTAAGGTTGTCACTTATAACTATAAGGCCACTGAAAAACAATTCAACAAACCATCAGAAGGCAGCCAAGGCAAATCAGCTAAAGAAAAATAAAGAATTTAGTAACAACAGAATTTAGTAAGATGTAGTTCAGAGTTGATTTTTACAAGAGTGACATTTAATAATATTGGAACGTTGCAAAAGCAACGTTACTTTAAAATCACTTTATTCTTGATTTTCAAAGCTAACCACAACTTTTAATAAAATCTCAGATTTTAAATTTTGAATCTAACAAAGAAAAGACATGGCTATTTCTAAGACACAAACAGACCATTCCACTTTCTTAAATGGTTATAAGGAGACTAATATTAAATATATTACAATAAAACTAAGTAAACAAAAGCATCTTAAAGTAAAATTAATAATGGAAATAGAGGAGTTTATTATAAAAACAAGGTCTTTAAAATATAGCCTAATGAAGCTAATCAATTTATGTATATTTACTGCTATTGTTACTGGTTTTTTTAAATTGAGTTTTAACTTTATTAGCTATTCAAAGTCACTGCAGTGAGATGGGTAGCCATATAATTTAACTGAAACAAAGGAATAATAAATTAAGTAATAGTGTCTGTTTTTTTGAGTGAAACAGTCTTTTCTGGAAGGAAGGCTTTTTAAGTCTTTGAAAACTATTGCAAACTATTATGGAGATCAGCCTCTGAGAAACCTAATTCTCTCTTTAGTCAGATGTTTTCTGATTGTAAATATTCTTCTAGCCTTTTAATAATATTGCTTTTTAAAAAATATCGAATATTTTTATAGTTATTCATTCATAGTTATCTACATTATGCCACATAGTCATGTTTGTAAGGTGAGCAGGTATGGAAATGAATGACTAAAATATGAGTGTGATCAGTTGCTGATAACACCATTGTTTGGCATGTTTTCATACATGTGGAATGACTTTTAGTTAACATTGCTGTATTCACAACCTACTGCTTTCTTCAGAAAAACTAATATCATTAAGTTTCAGGTAAACTCTTACATATAGAACTGCTTTAATTAAATATTAAGTGTTATAATTCAGAATTAAGTACTGAGTTTCAAATTAGTTTTTAATGTGTACCAGTTTACAAAGCAAGAAATAATTGTCTGTGGTCAGTCTCTTTCCTAGCTGTGCTTTATTGTCCCCACAAGATTAAAAACATGTGCAGGAGTTTATTTTCTGTTTTTCGACCAGTAATCCCAAATTATTTTTATATTAGAATGTTTATATTATAATGCTGGCCAGTATATGGAACAGCTGTACAATCAATCAAAAAATTAACAACAAACTACAATTTTGGTTGGAAATTTTGAAGCCAGGGCCCAAACCACCGGAAAAAGGAGGGAATGATAAAAGTGGCGCATCTTGCATCTATGATGCTTTCTATTTTGTGCAGGTCTTGTGTATCAGCCATAAAAGGAAGACTTTATTTTGTTTCTGCATCCAGACAATTTGTTTACATTAAGTTTGGCTTGAAACTATTGAGGATTTTTAAAAAATTGGCCAAAGCTATTTCCTAACTGGACAGAAGCCCAGCTTTCAATAGGCTCTGAAGTGACCAAAAGGAAACCAAGTCCTGTTTATAAAAACAATGTGTTTAATTTCTTAAGTGCACTGTAGAATTAGCATATTTTAATCAACAGGAAAGACTCATTGCTATCCAAGGATTTTAAAAAATCCCATTACTAAGTGACAACTTCATATTATATTGTAGTAAGGATCAGATGTTTTCAAGATTGCTACAAATATTAAGACCAAAATAAATATTCAGAAAACTGTTCTGAGATAAATAATATAAGGCTAAAAAAGGCAAAAATGAATGGAAATGGAAAGATTCTGACATTTGTTAGAATTGGGGACTATCTGTAGTGTTTTTTGAAGAGACTTGCTTTGTATACAGAAGTTTCAGATTTCATCCCTGATGTCTCCAGGGAAGATTGGAAAAAGAACGCATTTACCCCAAATTCTGCAGACCTGTTATCAGTTAAGATGGATAATTCTGAGATAGACAGTCAATTATCTTATTCCAAATAAGTCAAACAGTAAGACTGTAGATCCCCAGAAAATGGAATCCCTGAATATAAATTGGCATTTGTTTTTATAGCAAGGATAACTAACTTCCAACTTGTGAAGCTATCCTCTAGTTTCTTTTTTTTCATGACCTTTGAAGCCTTTTAAAATTAGTTTGCAGAAATTTGATCCAAAACTCTGAAGAAATATATTTTTAAAAGAAGTAATAAAATAGCTGTAGTGGGATACTTCTTTTTAAAAAGTCGAGTTTCTTAAAACAAATGAATGTATCAATATTCTCCCCCAACACCCCAAGTGTGGTCATCTCAGTGTAGTCATAGTGTTGTTGTTGGTGATGATGGTGGAGAAGGAGAAGGAAAGGGAGCAGCAGCAGCAGTCCTGCTGCCAAAATCTGTCCATCTCTATCTTGTGGTATTTGGAAGGAACAATACAAATAAAACTTACTGAATCCTTCTGAGATCATCCTCAGAATTATTGGTTTAGCAGCAGAGCTGCATACAGAAGAAAAGCTCTTTTTTGTCCATCACTATTTAGCCATTCATTTATCTAGGTTTTTTTTTAAAGTCCTTTGGTCATCACTCTAACATTTAACTGTGAATTATGAGATTGTGCAAATATTACTTTGTAGACAGAGAATGCATGAAAGACCTGGAAACCTACCGTAGACCTCTGCATGTGCTGAGCACCACACTTGATTCATGGATGGCCCTCACTCTTCCATGGTAAAAGCAATTATCCTGAGAGGGTGAAAGGAAGTGTCATGAGCAAGAAATCTCACCCTGCAGACTCTATCTTTCCCCACTCTTTTGGTAGGGATCCAAGGGTTTATAAAAAATAGCATGAAAAGGCATAAAAGTAATCCTAACATGCCTTATTTAACCCTCCAGAGACAGGAATTCTTTTCAATCTCTCTCACTACCCATTCCTACCAAAAAAAAAAAAGGTTATAGCTGAATTGTCCATAATGGCTGGGTTTCCTAGATTGGTCTAAGCCATAACATAATTAGCTTGGTTTTGTCTTAATTTTGTCTTATTAAACCCAAACAATTGTAGTTTTTGATAAATAATACTTAAATCACAAATGGCTTAGCAAAATGTTTGGACAACACCATAAATTATGTTATGGATTAGTATGAGGGTATGCATACAAAATGGATTATATTTTGATTGCATACCCTCATTTGAGAGGTTCTTGGTACTCTTTGAGCTAAGTTCAGACAACTAAGTTATTTCAATCCTGAGTTACAAATATTTCTTTTGTACCCTTGAAACCCTCATTTATTTGTAAATTTTGAGACAGTACTTTGTAGGGGGAGGAGAAATTTGGAAAACTATTTCTACTTTAAAAATAGGAGAGAGAATTGTATGTACAAATGCATTTATTATTCTATTGAACAAAAATTTTGGAGAGAAGGTAGGAACTTTTCTGGCTGAAAAAGTTTTACTGACTTCTGGGGTAGCTAGTATTTACAATTTTATTCTTATAAAAAACCACAAGCATTTTGTGAAATGATAAAGCTGTACTGCATAGAATCCCACTATGAAAACTAGCCAACAAACAAAAAATCCACAACCCAACAGCCATTACAATTTTGCACAGTCAGCCTCTTTTAGGAAACTACAGTAAAGAGAGGGAAGAAAGCTGTTATTATGAACACTTATTTGTAAACCACCTAATTCACTATCTGAAGTGCTGCTAGCCAGTCAACATTTTTTCTGTCAGTTAATTCAGAAGAGAGGTCCGGCTGGACCAGAGCCAGCTGGCATGTTAGTTTAGAAAGGCCTTGAGAGGATAACAAGCTTTCAGATCCCACTTAGCAGAAGGCAGAAGTTGAAAGATCAGTTCCTGGATGATATCCATTTTTAAGTTCATGAACACTTCTAGACTGGATAGCTAGATACAGACATCACACACAAATGTAGAATCTGGAATTTTCATATTTGAACACTTTGCTTTCCAGGAACAAGAAAAGGTTATGGTCAATCTCTTCAGTTTTATGATATGTCCTCCTCTGCAGAAGGGAGCAAGGGATGGGGGAGGTGTCAGACATGGGCAAGAGCACAAACAGATAATACACAAGTAGGAAGTGCAAGAGGAAAGGCCAACACATGAAAGAACTAGAAATAATGCACATTATAACATAGCTTCATATAAGTTCAGCTTCACAGCTCTAGTGGTTGGTTCAATGTTGTCGTTTGTTGTTTTATAGTTCAGTGGCCCACCGGCATATCACTGCAAAACAGCACTGTACTAAGGACCCCAATGAAGCTCATTTCCAATTTTGTATGGAATTTCAAGGACCACACCCAAATTGCAAGCTAATTCTATCTAGTTGTGGATCACTGCAGTTGTAACAACATTCTATGGTGCTGTTCATTATTACACTGAACAGTTACACCTAACATTTCAGTAAATTATCTGAAACAATATCTGGTAAATGGTTAATGTGGGGTATAATAGATTGCAAGAGTTTTGCTTTTTAAAATAAAGTCACAATTTGGAAAAGGAATAGAACTTATTTCTATTTTTGCTGTTTCAAGTATTCTGCCTCATCTGAATGGTATTTATATATTGTTGGAGTTTCTATGTTATACTATTCCAAAATGACTCTTGGCAGTAAAGGTATAAAAAAATACAGTGGTTTATTATGTTTAGTCATAGAAAGATAATTTGATGAAGAAACGAACTGAATAGACTGTTGCAGTTGTCAAAACTGTGGCAGTCGCTATCATAAATCCCATATCAGATCCTTATTCAATCACTACTTCCATATTACGTCATTATACTTAGCAATGACCAATGAACGTTTCTTTGTTTACCTCTCCAGCTTTGAATCAGAGTATATTTGAAACTGCTCCCTTGATAAGTTTTTCTCCAACTTTTTTGTGCCTCCAAATTATTTTTTTCAGGGTGCAGTCAAGACTTGTTCCGTGTAAAGCCTATCCAAGTTGGAACCGGGGTTGTGTTTTCTGATGAATTTGTCTCATGAAATTACATTTGATACTCACTGTTTTGTTCAAGCAGATGGTTTGGGCTGTTCCAGTTTTGGTATAATGAGTTTCAGTATAGTCTGGTGCAAAGAGATCCCTACCGACAAAAATGAAGAAAAAGGGAAGGATGGGATGTAGGGTGCAGGAGAAGAAAAATAATATTAATATTATTTGAATATTCATGTAAATGAAATCTTGCAATTCTTTTTCATCAATAACCAATTCTAACATTTAGAAAAAGTTTTCAAATATACTCATGAAAAAAAATTAGATGAAAGTTGTGACAATGATTAATAAATGTCAACATTATGTGACAAGAAAAAATGGCAAGATGAAGTAAAACCAATTTAGCAGGTGAAAAATAGTCTTAAAACTGTGCTGGACATCTGATTCCCCATGGCCAATCTGACATTTCAACAATCTGCATAATGCAATATGAGATGGAAAGAAAAATGTCTTTCTCCACTCCTTTCATACCATTCATCATTCTATAAACATATGATTGTTCATGTCATTAAACAGCCTCTGATGATTCTTTACCTCATGAATTCATAGAAAAGATTAGAGAAACTTAAATATTTTGCACACTAAATGTGCTCTAGAACAGGGGTCGCCAACCTTTTGGACCTCCGGGACCACCAAACTCATAATTTTAAATCCTGTGGACCACTAATATGAATTTTGACTGACGGTGGCTTGCTGATGTTGGTGGGAAATTCGGTCCCATATTCCAGAGCTGCAGTAGTTACAGGACTAGCCCTTTGGTCATCCCAGAGCAGCTCCTCCTCCATCTGGGTGCACCGGCTTGCCATGGCCTGGAGGAGCTGCTCTGGGATGACCAAAGGGCCAGTCCTGTAACTACTGCAGCTCTGGAATATGGGACCGACTGTCCCACCGTCAGCAAGCCACCCCGGGGTGGATTTCCCTCCCCCGCCATTGGTCTTACCTTCCAGTTCCAGCTCATGTGGCTCTACTCAAGGGAAGGTTTGTGCTTGGCCAAAGGGTAGGGGCCAGCCATGTGGGCTGAGCAGCCTTGTGTTCCCACAGAGCGGGCCATGTGGGCGGCACAGCCTTGTGTTCCCGCGGGCCATGTGGGTAGCGCAGCCATGTGTTCCCATGCAGCCTGGATTGCTTTGGGGGGAGTGCTTTGGGTGGGGGACATTTCTCTGTGGACCACCAAAATTTTCTCATGGCCCACCAGTTGGTGACCACTGCTCTAGAAAGACTTTAGGTAAAGGGATGAGTCATGGAAGCTTTTATCCTCTCATTGTTAGATTCTTAATACATATACATACTGTGCTACCAATGGTCAGGACAGCACGCATTTTCAAGAATCAATCAAATTCTTTGCCAATTGCATTACCTGTCTGCAAAATGACATTAACATTTAGTAGAATGTTAGAATGGCTGAGTCAAGATTACTTTGTAGAGCAATGAAGCTAAATGCAGTTAAAATTTATTTTAATTTGTTTTCGTTTTTTGTTTTATTTTTATGTCTGAATCTTACTGATCTGCATTTGTTCAGGGTTCAGAACCTGCTTATCTATTACCCACATAGCTACTTATTCAAGTATATGCAGATTTGCTATGTTCACCAAATATACTTATATATTTATACCCATAACTGAATCTTATTTAAGTATCTTTGCTCTCTTCCAACTCCCAGGACTCAAACAAAAAAAGATGGCTGAATTGCAGCTCAAACAGTACAATGCTATTAAGGGCACTATATATACAGGACGATTATATTGTTTATATATTCCTTATATTGTCTTTTTATCACTTCATTTCCCTTTATTGTTCTTTAGCCTATGATGCCATACTTTAGACTATAAAAGAAACAGGAAATATTGGGATTATTTACAATGAACAAACAAAACTACACCATCTGATTTGTCTCTAGTAACACAAATTTAACATTAACAATAATCAAAACAGATTTTGGGATGGTATCAAGATGACTAAGATTATTCCCAGATGAGAAACAACCACTTTAATATTGTTACCATTTTCCTTTTGCCCAGATATCTAACAAACTAAAATGTAATCCCAGAGAAAGAATTTTTATTCAGTATGCCTGGCTTTCTGCAAATAGAGGATTCACTGAGGGTTCTGTAAATCCTAAAACTAGAATTTAGGATAACCTACATTTTAGACAGTAATACCATCTATACAAGTTGAGTTTAGTCAATATCCCATCCCTGTTAGAAATAGCATGTACATTATATTGGAATGTACCTTTACCAGGGGCATTGATATCAAACTCTAAAGTAAAACTTTATGTACAATATTTTGAAATCTGTTTAATGTTTACTTTAATCTCTCTTCTTGTCTTACTACTGTCAATGTAACAACTAAAAAAAAAGCCAATCTTTTTTTCTTTCCTAAAGTTATTTTTGAAAAATAATTTAGGAGAACACATTTCCACTTCTGTAGTATTATCATTTTACCAATTATAGAATACATATAATAGATCTAATAAAAGTAAAGGGGGAAAAATAACTCACCCAAATCTTACAGTAGAAGGATGTTCCACTCAACATTTGGTCCCCTAGTAAAATTATCAGAGGACATTATACCACAATATTTCTACATAAAAGTAATTCCAAAATGTTGGGCCATACAACATGGATCTGCTTACTGGATGTTAGAATTCAATAGAAAAAATTATTGGAGAGAAGCTGCACTGGCACCAGTTGCAATAAGAAAAAAGGTGGGAGGCTCAAATGGTACTTCTGGATTAAGGAGATCCTCCACCTTCCATGTCACCATAGCTACTCTGTCGCTGAGCCACTGCCACCCTACTTTCTACCCATCATCTTTGTATTTCTTCTCAGGTGTCCTGGCGACTTCACTGTCCTTTCTCTCCACCCTCACTTCTAACTACTTGGGGTTATCAGGAAGCTATTCATTTAATGATGCAAAGGACTTACTGCTTATTGTTCTATCTCCATCCATGATTATCATTACCTCTGAGGTCATTTGGCTCACAGCCTGTAGACAATCTGAACACATAAAAAATGAATGGACCTTGAAAAAAAGCATTTTGCTACACTGCATGTTCATTTAATTACTAAACATATACTTTAAAAGGTGTCTGTGTTCCTGTCCCATCCCATCAGCTATTACTGACTTTTCATTGACAATTGGAAGCCATCCAGGGTTACTATGAGCTGGATGATGGATACATTTAATAAATAAATGTCCACCAAGATGCAGAATCTGGGATATGCAAATCAATGTTTAATACTAACAAAGCATATATATGTATGTATGTATGTATGTATGTATGTATGTATATATATGTATATATATATATGTTGTTGTTTTTTTAAAGCTTTCGCGGGTACTTACATGTGTGCTGTTCAGCTTCCTTCGGATATTATCCCACGTCATTGGAGTGCTTTCAAAGTTGTAGCAACGTTTCAGCAGAATCTCATCTGCCATCATACATCATACAGAAGCCTGATGATGGCAGATGAGATTCTGCTGAAACGTTGCTACAACTTTGAAAGCACTCCAATGACGTGGAATAATACCCGAAGGAAGCTGAACAGCACACACAAACACACACACACACACATATATACACGGCACACACTATATATATGTGTGTGTGTGTGTGTGCGTGTGTGTGTGTACCTTTAAACCAGTCTACCAATTAAATGGACAAGTTCACACAATTTTCTTATCATCAGTTTTTATAGTCGTTTACCACTGCCTCTTCTTAAGGCTGAGGTAGAGATAGAAATAGCTTACATTCACCTAACTAACTTCCATGCCTAAGAACCAGAATGTATACTATTCCAGTTTCTAAACCACTACATAAAACACCTTTACGCACGACACCAAGATGGTTCTCTACTAACAGAGCCAGTAATTATTCTGTAGTGTAAAGCTTATATTAGCTTTTCTCAGCTTCCTGCTATGGATACAATACTAACAATTCTTAGCTAGAATGGAAACAAAAAAGCAATGCAACATATCTACCAACTTCATTGTGACTGAGTCTCATACATGTAACTTATCTGAGCATCCTTAGTAACTTTAAACTTTGCTCTTCAATGATGACTCTTGACCATGGATGTACAAAAGTCCACTAAAGACCTCCCTGGAACTATTTTTGGTTATTTCACTATTCATTGATAATCATGAAATGACAACAGATGAATGACTAATTATTTCACTATGATGATGGGCACTGTGGTTTTTTTTCCCTGAAGAACATGATAAAATCTGATGTACCTATTTATTCAAAGTCATCCGTTTCCTTGATATTTTACCACAAAAATGTCTCTAACAGTAAATTGTATGAATCCGTGGCTAATGAGTTTGGAGGAATTAAAATCAATGTGGTCTAGGTGTGATGGTTTACAGTATTTTCCTGAAACACAATGAACCACTTCCTTTTCCCCCACCCATAACCAAGTTAAATTTGATATTTGATGTTAGAGTGATGAGTGCATTATTGGAAGGGCTGAAAGACCAGGTTAGGAACAGAATATTATCCATCTATATGGTTGATAATGACTTGATGGCACATAATCCATCTATCTATCAACTAATTGATTGTTTTTAACAGTCTCCCCCATCTTCAGGTATTTTGCTGCTTTTATTTATTGCCTATGAATCCTGACTTTTCTTTGAGAGAACGAGATAATGTACATGAGGGTCTCTCTGCATGTACTGTAACTGCCACAACAAAAGACATAAAACCACAACTTTTTTGCAGAATGATGAGATAGTACTTGAAAGAAGAAGGGTTGCTGCACTAATTAATCTAATACCAGTGTGTCATGCCCCTGGTAGAATCTGACTCTGAGGGAGAGGAAGAGCAGCTGGCAAGGAGTGGGAGTGTGGCTCCGGAGGTTGTGGAGGAAACTGGGGAAGGGCACAGGCCAGCTGGGCATTCAGAGGAAGACCCACTTCATCCTAGGGCATGCAGGGAGCAGTGGATAAGGGAGAAACGTGAATGGCATGGTCTACGGAGGAGGAAAGGACCCTGATCCCCTTCATGACTGCAGCTGTGAGGACTGTTTAAAAGGGACAAACATTTTGGCTGCACTGATTTGAAAAGGAAACTGTTCCTAGTGAATGATATATTTGGAACTGTTTTTTGAACTGCGACAATCATAGAATATAGCAATGCCTGACTTTATCTCCAGCTGCTTCAGCTACTTTGTTTACTTGGACATGCATCTGGGGAAAAAACATGTGAAAAAAATAAGCACTAGGTGAAAGAACAAATAGAGGATAAAATAACTGCGAATTATATGAAGTTTGGGCTCAGGCATGTTTATTCTCAAGTAAGCTCAATAAATTCAGTAGGACTTAATTTCCAAGTTTGCATGTTTAGGATTATTAGAATCAAAAGTTTGGATTCTTTTGTCACTGAAAGAATATACTGTGTGAATATAGCTTGACTCGGCAGACTTAGCATCCTTCTGCTAACATACAGATGTTGCTGAAAGTAAACAGCTTGCACCACTTTTCATTACAGTAGAAATCTCAGGAGCAGAGTCAGATCCAGAGAATGAGCTAGACCCTGGCCTGTAGCCACAACATACAGATGTTTTAAAGGCTGTATTTCCCTTCCAGCATATTTTTGGCTATGGTCCATTGTGTCAATGATACCATTGTTCTGAGCAAAGCCTCCATCTTCAGGGTAGGGGATGGAGCAACGAAGGCGCCTGCAGTGAAGGGGGTTTCTATTTTGTGGCATTAACGCCATTAACTCAAAGTGAAGAGAAAGGATGCAAATAGTTTATAAATGAGGCAGATGGAAATTTCGGGTACAAAATGCCAATATGTCATAAAGTCATAAACATGAGAATAGAGACACAAAGTTCCTTTGTTGCAAGACTGTTCTACTAAGTCCATCATCTCCTACACAACGGAAAACCCCATCAGAATGGATAAATATACTTAAGACCAATTTTCTGACCACTGTGCCACCAGGAGCAACAACAGTGGTTAGAATGCAGTGTGGAAGGCTAACTCTGTCCACAGTCTGGAGTTCAATCCTGAAGAGCTCAAGGTTGACTCAGCCTTCCATCCTTCTAGGCTTCGGGATAGGATGGATTAACTCTTTTTACCTGAGTAATTTCCAAGTTTGGTTTCAGTGTTATTCATATTTTAATTGTGATAATTCTGGGAATGCTGCATGTGATTGCACCACTCAGTGAAAACACAGGAACAACACTGATTTGCAAAGTTCAGAATCTTCATGGTCTACATACTAATGCCCAGCATACAGTAAATAAAACATGATGAGCTTGTTTACTTACTGAGATATACTTTGGTAGAATCATCTTCCACCATTCCCAATCCTACACTCTTGAATCCAATACAAAAACAAAGACATCCTCCCCGCATTTAACAGAAGAAAGTGGAGGGTCCAAGAAACAGCAGGTTATTGGGAAGAGTAGTCAGTTCAGAAGAACACCATGTTTCCACTGTTAGTTATAGCTCCAAAACAAGTTACAAAGCATAATTCAATTTAATGATTATAAATTGTGGTCAGTGAAAATCAGGAGGGTCTAGGATAACAACTATTGCTTGAAGTAATTCAAGCACTAAGAACATGATTGCATCAATCATTAAAACTATGAAATAACTTGATTAATACTCCTTCTATCAACTGTCAATGCCTGCTGTTTAAAGCCCATGTCACACTGCACCAACGGATGGAAAGAGGATGTAAAACGGAGAGAAACACTTGCCATCCATTAGGCTCCTCACGATTCATCCATTCTGTACTCACTGCGTCTGTTTTCATCCTCTCTATCCGTCCAGCATCGTCGACTGAGGTTCCATCCACTCAAAAAGTTTTGAGCTGCCTCAAAACTTTTTTGACCGGAAAATGTATCCAACTGCGTCCATTCTGCATCCGCAATGCATATGGGGAAAATCCATTCTACATCCGTTGTCATCGGTTACACGTCTGCTATGTCCGCTAGGCATCCGCTGCGCATCCCCGCAACTCACATCCGCTCCAGCGGAAAACGGACACAGGGAGGAAAGCGAAACGGATGCGAAAGGGACGCGCAGCGTTAGTAGCACGGACGGAGAAAGGATGAAAGCGGATGCAGCTCGCGAAGAAAGCATTAAAACGGAAAAAACGTTCGCAGAGGGGACCTATTCTGGATATTAAGGATATCTAGAGGATGCCTAGAGGATGCAAAAGGGACACATAGTGGAAACCTATATTGCTATAAAAAGGGGGAGCAACTCACCTGGATCTCACTTCAGACCAGCAGCCTGCTGTGCAGACCTCTGCAGCCTTCATCTTGGCTCTTGCCTCTTCAGCATCCAGTCATCTCCACCATGGATCGTAACACACTCCTTTTGGTAGCCACCATCGTTCTGCAACAGTGCGAAGCCATCTACAGGCTCTTTCAACTTTCTACAGGAAGAAAAGGAGGCGTCCAAGAAGTGTCTGGGTCGAAGATGGATCGGGAGAAGAGCAGAGTACGGACTGTAAAACAAGTTGATGGTGGAGCTGAGGAACGAAGACCCTCGGGCATTCCAGAACTTCATGAGGATGCCTCAGCCATGTTTGACGAAGTTGTGAGCGGCTGAGACCCAGGTTGACCAAGCGAGCAACAAACTCCAGCCCAGCCTGGACCCTGGGCTCAAGGTGGCACTGACTCTGCGGCACCTGGCCTCAGGGACCACCTACAGGAGCATGCAGTATGGCTGGAGGGTGCCACACAACACCATCACCATTGTGGTCAGAGAAGAGGTCAGGCCATCATCGAAGAATACCTGGAGGAGCTTCCTCCAGTCCCCTCCACTGAAGAAGCTGGAAGAAAGTTGCAGAGCAGTGATATCAGAGGTGGAACTTCCCCCACACCGTTGGAGCCATAGATGGCAAGCACGTGGCCAGCCAACTCAGGCTCCACTTATTTTCAACTAAAGGGCTTCTTCAGACATCCTCTTCGCCATGGTCAATGCTGACTACAAGTTCATGTACGTCGATGCTTCAGGCAATGGGTTCAGCTTCAGATGCCCAGGTATACAACGCCAGTCACCTCAAGGAGGGGCTGGAACGCAACCTCATCATGGGCTTCCCAGATCCAGACCCCTGCCCAACGACATGCAAGATGTGCCCTACTTCATCGTGGGGATGACGCCTTCTCCCTCAGAACCTACCTCATGAAGCCCTACACTTCCAGATGCCTCACCCGGAAGAGAGGATCTTTCAACTACAGGCTGTCCAGGGCAAGGCGGGTTGGTGGAGAACGCCTTTGGCATCCTGGCCAACAGGTTCCAGGTACTTCTCACCACCATGCAGCATCGCCCACAGACCGTGAGGAGGATCGTGGACAGCTTGCTGCATCCTGCACAATCTCATGCGCACCCGCTACCCAGTCTTTGCAGAACAGGCTCGTGACCTCCAACAAGGCAATGGGGACATGGAGCCTGGGGAATGGAGGCAAGGCGGAAACCTGATAGACACTAAGGATGTGCAAGGCCCCAACAGAGCTTCACGTGAAGGAAGAGAGCCACACAACCTCCTGAGACAATGGTGCAACTCCCCAGCTGGGAGCAGTGGAGTGGCAGACAGGATGATAGATGATTAAATGGATGCTTCCTTCAGCCTGTCTCATCACACTGATGAGATTGTGCCAGTGTATGTTGGGTGGGCCTACAATGAACAGGGCATTTAATTCAAGAGTTGTGTTTATGTTTGACATGTGTGGATGAATGATTACATTATTATTGATAATAAAGGGCCATAGGTGTGGCACCTGGGAGAGTGGACCATACAGTCCCACTATGCTTGCACTGGAGGTTTATCCTACCCACAGCTATTACCCATCCCAAAGGTATCCTGCCCATCCCACAGCTATTACCCATTCCCAAAGGTATCCCTGCCCATCCCACAGCTATTACCCATCCCCAAAGGTATCCTGCCATCCCACAGCTATTACCCATCCCAAAGGTATCCTGCCCCCCACAGCTATTTCCCATCCAAAGGTATCCCTGCCCATCCACAGCTATCCTTACCCATCCCACAAGCATGCAAAGGCTTAAAACCATTACTAAAGTTTCCACCAAGACTTTATTTATAAAAATAAATGAAGCAAGTGTGTGAAGCAAAGATAATCTTTCTTAATAACAAGCTTAAAAGAAAAATGACCCAAGTCAAGTGTCCAAAGCAAAAATAAAGTCAACAGGTAGCCACCCAGTCTCTGGCACTCTTCTTGGTCACTCGGAGGTGTGCCCAGTCTTAGGGGTGAAGGGTCCAGGTGCTGTGGAGGTGGCTGCTCGCTGGTCTGAAGCACCACTGGGGTGCCTGGCCCGAGAGGACAACAGGGGACGGGTGTTGAGGAAGCTCTCAGACAGCTGGCTCAGCCTGTGATGTTGAGAGCCCCTTCCTCCACAGCAGGGTATTGGGTGGCAGCCCAAATACCGATGACAGATGTACTGAGGCCGGGCTTGGCTGTGGGGTGGAGGAAGGAGCAGTGTAGTGGGGCTGTCTGGTCTGCAGCTGGGTGAGGACTGGCATGGGTGGCATCGGTGGCGTGGGTGGCATCGGTGGCATGGGTGGCATCAGTGGCACCGGTGGCGTCTGATGTACCTGTGCCTGGACTGGGAAGGGCTGCCTGTGCTGCTGGACCTCCTGGTAGCCGTAGCCTTGGTAGGGTAGGGCCTGTGGAAAGCTTTGGAAGGGCAGTGACATCACCTGGGGTGGAGGAGCAGGCCTGGACTGGGTGGGAGCAGGTTCATCTTGGTCTGGAGGATTGTGAAGAAAATCGGTGATTCTGTCCTTCACCACCTGGTACTGGGGTTCGGCCATGTTCATGAGGGTCTGGTTGACATAGGTGAGGAAGGACTTGCCGGTTGGGGATGGGAATCGGTGTGTACCAGCTGAGAGAAGGAGATCTACGCTGCTCCTTATGGTGTCTCTTATCTCCAGCAGGACAATGTGGCTCTGCCCTCCGGTTTGCCTCTCTGCCTTTCTGTGGAGGTGGAGCTGGGGGTGGATGCGGGTTGGGCTGTGGTGGAAGTGCCGTCTCCTTTTTCCCACTGCGTCAGGGGGTCCTCCATGCGCTCCGCCACGGGTAGTGCAGCTGTCGGGGGGGGGGTCTCCGTCGTGGCACGCTCCACAGATACCTGCCTGGAGACAGGAGCTGACTCTTGGCCAGAAGAGGACTGGCTCTCAGCAGGCTGCCTGAGAGAGAGGGTTGGGAGAGGGGCTGCTCCTCAGTGGCGGATCTCACCCTCCAAGAAGCTGCACTTGGCCATCACGTAGGTCTCTCTGTCCATCAGCTTGACCGCGGCCTGACCAGATTTCTTGAGGTGCAGCTTTCCCGTACAGGTGTGCATGTGCTTCCACCAGCCAAGCAGCACCTCCGAAGTGTAGCCTAGGCTCTCCGCCTTCTCTTTCCAAGCAGCCTGCTTCCTTTTGTGGTGCGCGATAGAGCCTGTGTCCCTTCCACCATAGATACTTGTTCTCCTCGTCAGCCACTCCAGCACCTCCTCCTCATGTTCCTCTTCCTAATGTTGTATTGCCTCCTCTCCTGTTCATGCATATGCCTCTTCCTCCCTTTGGCAGGGCATATGGGCCCTCCTCAGAGGGCTTCGAGGTTGTAGGGGCTGCTCCTCCACACTACCACCACACCAGCAGCAGCAACAACAGTAGAAGCAAAAGCAGGACCAGCAGGACCAGCAGGACCAGGAGCACCAGCACGGACCATGAGCAGCGCCAGCAGAGTAAGCACCAGCAGGACCAGCAGGACGAGGAGCAGCGCCAGCAGAGTGCATCAGCAGAAGCACCAGCACCCCATGAGCAGCGCCAGCAGAGAAGCCCCAGCAGAAGACCCAGCACCAGGAGCAGTGCCGGCAGAGTAAGCCCCAGCAGAAGCCCAGCACCAGGAGCAGTGCCAGCAGAGTAAGCACCAGCAGAAGCACCACCACCAGAAAGCAGCATCAGCAGAAGCACCACCATCAGAAGCAGCATCAGCAGAGTAAGCACCAGCAGAAGCACCACCTCCAGAAGCAGCATCAGCAGAAGCACCACCTCCAGAAGTAGCATCAGCAGAAGCCCCAGCACCAGAAGATCGAGCCGGGCAGCAGAAGCCCCAGCAGAAGCAGAGTCAGAGGCCAGGGGGTGGGAGGGTGGCCCCTGTCCCTCTTGCCAGGGCTGGCAGCAGATGGCAGAGGCTTCCATTTCTTCCCTATGGTTGTTGGGTTGCTGGTTGGGTGGCTGGCTGGCAAGCTGTGTCTGGAAGCAGGTCTTTCCTCTGAATGGTGACCTGCTTGGGAGCTGCTTCCCTTTATATCCGCGGGGCTGACGCAATGCATCCTCCCCGCATGCGCAGTGAATGCTAGGCATCCGCTAGGCTTCCGCTAGGCTTCCGCTCTGCATCCGCTTCATCCGCTCGGTGTCCAACTCTGCATCCGCTCTTCTGTTCCGCGTCGCTTTGCTGCGCTCCCCCGGAAGCCTTGCGGATGTGCCATCCGCTCCCATCCGCTTCCATCCGCTAGGCTTCGTGGAGCATCCGCTTTCCATCCGCCCTACGTCCTCCCCCCATCCGTTCCTTTCCGTGTTGTCCGCTCTGGTTATGCAAATCGGGGCACTTTTGAGAGCGGATAACAAGGATGGAACATTTTTCTCGTCCGCTGTGTCCTTTTTACAAATGTTTTGCATCCGTCGGCCAGTGTGACAGGGCCTTAACATTTTGAACCTTCCTTCAGATGCTGAAACCTTTTATTTTGAATACTTGCTTTGACTATGTCTTTCAACAATGTTCATATTAACTTAACATTGGTTTTTGACCCAGGATTGACTGTTTCTGGCTGTTTCTTTTATGTAAGACAACAGCCTCTTGAGACTCTTTATTCCATGAGGGAAGAAAGGTGAGATCTGTACTGTATGTAATACAATGAAAAGACAACAAAGTCCTGTACAAATCCATAACACTGGCAATATCTCAGACTATACAGTTGGGAAATCTGTGAGTCTTCAGATGTTCTTGAATCACAACTCCAAATATCCCTTTTCACTGACTATGTTGTTTAGGACAGGGGTCTCCAACCTTGGCCATTTTAAGTCTTGTGGACTTCAACTCCCAGAATTCCTCAGCCAGCTTTGCTTAGATTTGTAACTTTTGACAGTTCAAACATGTCATCCATTCCTTATCTCGTCTAAAGTCTACTCTCTATGATACGCAGCTCTATTTATTAATTTTACTCATCTCATTGTTAATGCAACTCTGGGCAACCCTGTTTTGTGTCTAATGGTTGAGAATGGGCAGTAATAATGTCTTAATTGGCACAAAATACAGGAAATCACAAATGTCCTTTAAATCATATTGTGACAGTCAGCACATTTGAGGCAGCAGAGAGAGCCACGGGCCATGCTATTTAAACATTTCAGAGCTGTAGACCTAACAGCTCTTGCCACACCAAGGTGATTTACACAAATGCTTCTATTTCAGGCAAAGAGACAGGTTCAAGTACTTGTTATCAAGTCTCTTCCAGAAGAACGTGAGATACTAGATACCTCCTTCTGATTTGAAAGCTTTTGATTTCTGTATGCATTTTTTTTTAAGTTATGTACCAGAAATCTTTCATTTATGGTCAGAATGGCTTAGGATGTGGAAACTATTGCTGTTCATTTAACATCTGAAATTACAAATATGCTACTTTTCAGAGATAGGGAATTCATCTCATATATCATATATCCATATCTGTGACTTGTTGGGAAGTAACTTCATCAACCAAGGGAATACCTTGCCCTCGGAAGTTGTGGGAGTGCCATCACTTGAGATTTTCAAGAAAAGATTGGACTGCCATCTGTCAGAAATGGTGTAGGGTCTCCTGCTTGGGTGGGGGGTTGGACTAGAGGACCTATAAGGTCCCTACCAACTCTGATTATCTGTTATCTGTTTCCTGTCCTTATTTCACACTAAACAATTCTCTATGGAACTCTCTGGTAGGTCTTGTTCTAGCAGGGCTCTTCTTATGTGTGCATTTGTTGAAAAGGGCAAAGAGGAATTTTCTTCTGTAAAACCATCTTACCTCTATAAGGAAGGGTTGGAATTTAACAAACAGCTAGCTGAATGAAACACAAAACAATGACTGCATATCAGCAGTACCAAGTAGTAGACTAAGGTAATAGCCAAGAACTAACAAACACCAACATTTAAAAGTCTGCACTATTAATCTTCTCATCACTCCTCATTACTATTAATCTTCTCATCACTTCTCATTACTATTAATCTTCTCATCACTCCTTAATTCCCATCCCCTCCCACTTGTGACTGTGTGACAGTAACTTTGTCGCTTGTATCCTTATGATTTATATTGTTTCCTAGTATGATATGATTGCTCATTGTACCCTATGACTATTATTAAGTGTTGTACCTCATGATTCTTGACTCTTGATGGATGTATCTTTTCTTTTATGTATACTGAGAGCATTTGCACCAAGACAAATTCCTTATGTGTCCAATCACACTTGGCCAATAAAAGAATTCTAATTCTAAATTCTAATTCATATATCAAAGACAACTTGTACATTGCTGACTTAGTTTTTCACATTTGATAATTTGCAGTCAAATCTATGGACCAACTCTACTGAAAGAGGTAATTTCAAGGGAAATCTTTTTGTGGGATTTGAACATCAGTGCCTCTTCCTTATAGGCAAATAATCACCTATATGAGCTAAGGTTATCTGCTGTATCAACACAATTTATTATACTATGCTTTCAGGCTTGTACTTTTAGAGAAGCTGCTGGCACTGACATCTTTCAGCCTATATTTTGCTGATCTGGGATCACCAAGAGGCTAAGAATGAAAGCCACCCTTTCATTAACACACCCAGCCCCTAAGCTAAAGAGAGGATAAAGTCATCCTTTTTTGATGCGGATGCTCAACATGTGCTCTGCCAAAGCCAGAGATTCCAATCCTCTTTACTTCAGCATCTTCTGATTTGTGAAGAATGAAACTTTTCTAGCAATGCTTGCTTTTCTTTCTCTCTCTCTCCCTCCTTGCCTCCCGCTCTTTCTCTCTTTTAAAATATTATCAGTCAAAGGGTTGCACTGTAAAACTGCAGAGCCAAAAAGTCAACAGTGAAGGAAAGGAAGGAAGCATATTTCCCTCCCAGGAAATTTTGCAATGAGAAACAGATAACTTAGAGAGACAAGCTCCAGAAAATGAAATCATTATTCCAGGAGGATGAATTAAAAATCCCCAGGTGGCCACTCTGTTTTTGTGACCATTCAGATAGCCTTTGCAAGCTCTGCAGGAAAAGGTCAAAGCATCCAGTCATTTTGCCCCCATGAGTACCCCTGCATCTAGGAAATTATCAGCAAAAATTAAGATGAGGGCTTCCCTGCAGAGAAAAGTTCAGCTATCCCGCCAACCCAAAGCCAAAACTGGAAAATAATCTTTCCTCTTTCCAATCTCTAAAGGAAACCCTGGAAAGGAAACTACAAGGCAGGAAATGATGGACAAAGATTAACAGCACAGTTGAATCTTGGGATGGGGGCACCTCCGGAGGACATTCAGAGTAGGCCTGACCCAAGGAAGGGTACAGTATGCTTGGCAATGAGAGAGTTTTGCACTCCAAGCTACAGTAATTCTAAAATTAGATCTCTGAAGAGGGCTGGAGGCCAGGACTTTTTCCTGTGCCAGCTGGTCTTGTCATGGAGTCCATTACATCACATCTTGGCTAATCAGGAATTTTTCTGGCAAAACGCCACATCTCAGGGCAAACATCCTTCACAATGAAACTTCAGAAAATACAAAGAGCCATAGGCTCGGTGTCTTTTTCCCCGCTTCCTCTTGCAGGATGAAGAATCGTATTCAGACTACCTTCATTCATTTTCACATTGACTTGGCTTATACACAGTGCTAACCATAATGAATTGAATAAGCCATAACAGGCTGGGTTCACACAACTTCCTAAACCCAAAGCAAATGCATGATGGTTCAGCATGATGTAAGAACCAAGGTACTTGTTTTCCTGAGTTGTATTGTTGCCCTGATCAAATTGACAGCCTCCTCCAGTCTCCTGATCAAACAATGCAGAGTAATTTGGATGATAGAGCTCACATTATACGTTGCAAATATAATACTTGCTAAAGCTTCTTCACCTTACTGTAGCCTGGTTCTAGGTAAACTGGATAGAGATTTTGCAAAGGAGATTTTCCAAACAAATGTCCAAGTTCATACATATATTTTTAAAGCTATGGTTTCTTGACTAAACCAGGAGCGATTGGGATCATATATCAATGTAAGCCTTTACAAACTTTTGGCATCATTTATGCCCTGCAGAACACAACCTTGAAAGAAAGTTTGACAGCATATGTGAAAACTATCAATGTGGCTTCATGGAGAATATGTTGGACTTGGGTTTTTGAGATCCAGGCACTGGTTATTACCTATTCTTTACTAGTAAGTTTTCAGAAAACAGCCTTCTTTGCTTAAAGTTAAACTCCTCAAAAAAGAAATAAATTGGAAATACAAGATTGGATTATTGAAGTCTGAACAAGCAGGAGAAGTCATTTGTCAACATAGTGTTTGGTGTCATTAATATGCAAATGACACTCATCAACTTACGACCACAGTTGGGGTCAGAATTTCAGTCCTAAATCATTTTGGTTATAAGCTGAGGCACCCATGTGACTGGACCCAATTTATGATTGTTTTTTACAGCAGTCATTACTTGAATCATGCAATTGTTAAGCCCAAATCATGTGGTTAAGTGAAACTCACATTTGTTAAGTAAATACATCCTCCCAAAAGGGTATTTTTGCCAACAAAAAATGTCACAAATTGTAGTCATGTGGATGTGGGACATCATATGACTGCAGGAGAGGGGTGGGAGGGCCAGTGTGACATTTTCTGAGGGCCAGAAATGTCATGACTTCGAATGGTCATTAAATGGCCTATTCTAAGCTGAGAACTTCCTGTATACATCTCAGCTCCATGTTGAACAAGCAATGTGACAGAAGCGTTGATCCAGTGCCTGGAGGCTGATGGATGCTAAATGGGGACAAATGGGGACAAATGGACTGTAATCAGTCCATGATGGAGTTGCTCTGAGTTTGTGGGCTTAATATTCCAGGAAAGCACCATTTTTGTCTCTGAATAAGATCATATTCCCCAACTCAAAGATGGCTCACTCTTTGAAAATTCTCCTAGACTTGTAATTCCTGCTTGACAAACATGGGACAGAGGTGGCTTTGAAGACTTTTGCCCAGTTATATCTGACACACTAGCTGCAATCATTATTGGATTGAGAGGCTCTGTCAGCCATACTTTGATCACCCCCAGGACATACTGTAAGAGTAAGATAGGGCTTCCTTTGAAAGCTGAAAGTACAAAATGTGGTAGTTGAAACAGTGATGTCTGCTTGCTCTTCAAGCTCCTTTATGCTTTGGGAATTCCATTCATTGCCAGGGTTGATATACAGGTTTTCAGGGCTGCCAGGGATGATATATAGGTTGTCACTTGTATAAAGAGTCCTTGATATTGTTACCTAGGTTGGTAATAAAACATCTGCAAGAAAACAACCAAACTAAGGGAGCATCAAGAACCTCTCATTTGAACCCTGAGCTACAAATATTCTATTTCACAGATACCTGCATAAAGCTCGATTTGGCTCCAGTCTTGATTATCTGAAGGATTGCTTTTTTCTGTATTTGTCTGTTTGTACAAACAGATCATACAGATTAACTAACTCCAGGGTCTCGTTGTTGTCAGAAAAAGGTGGACTTTATCCATAGTGCTGCAATTCTTTTGAACTTCCTCCCAGTGTAGATTTGGTCTGTTTTACAGTCTCCTGGGCCTATCAGAAATATAATGTTTTATGCAGGGGTGGGATTCAAATTTTTTAACAACCGTTTCTGTGGGCATGGCTTAGTTGGTGGGTATGGCTTGGTGGTCATGTGACTGTCTGGGCATGGCCAACTTAGCATCACTCACATCGAGGCACGATCTCCTCGCCTGGCCTCTCATGACTATGGGGATGTTGCAACAGTCATAAGTGCAAAAAATGGTCATAAATCACTCTTTTCATTGCCATTGCAACTTTGAATGGTCGCTCCACACAAGCAAAGTACCAGCAAAGGAGCGGGAATAAACTCCAGAGACATTCCTGAGACAGGAAGTCTTGTCCTACCAAAATGTAATAAAGGTTACCGTATATACTCGCATATAAGCCGACTTTAGA
>BHFT01050728.1:0-26498 GCA_004320025.1 Laticauda laticaudata
CGTGACTGACTGGCTCAAATCTCAGGCGGCTGAATTTTATGACAATGGAATTACAAAGCTTGTTCACCGCTATGATTAGTGCCTCAATTTGTTTGATGAATATGTTGAAAAGTAGCATTTAAGTGTCACTTTCAAGTGTATATAATAAAAAAAATTTTCCTACACTTTATTTTTTTTCTATCGCAAAACGTAATCTATTTTGTGGATAGCCCTTGTACTATGGCAGAAAGACATATCTAAATTTGTGTGGCAAGCTAAAAACCGTTAGATATAAGGTGTTACAAGATGCTAAAGAAAGAAGAGGCTTAGTTTTACCTGATTTGAAATTGCATTTTGCAGCTTATTGTTTAGTTTGGATGAAAGAGTGAGCGATGTTGAGAAACAGGTGGTTACTGGATGGGCATGATTTGAGTTTTGAGTGGCATGGCTACTTATGGGATGATAAAAGTTGGTGTAAGTTAAGATTCATGTGGATTTCAAAAATCACTTTAGTTAGACATATCATATTAAGAGTATGGAACAGATACAAACTTAGGTTGTGTTCAAAAATAACTTTGTGGTTTCACCATAAGAAGCATATTATAGAGTCATTGGTGCTTTCTAAGCTTGGCTGTTTTCCTGCAGATGTTTCACTATCTAACATGATCCTTAGCACTGAAAATATTACCTACTTGGATAATGAAATGTCTACAAGCAAATAATCAAGCTTAGAGAGCAGGAAGGAGCCCATAGTTCAATTCTGAACTACAAATATTCTCTTCTATTGACCATAGAAGAGACATAATAATTAAGCATAATTGGTTAATCTATGGCAATAATTCATTTTTTTCCAGAGAGGAAATCACGACACAATTTGATATCAGAAGGGTTCATATGTCAACAGTTTTCATTAGAACAGTTCAAAGTATGTAAAAGAACTTTTGGTTTTGAATATGGCAAGACAGAATTTGAAACAGAATAATTTACAAAAGATGAACACTTTATTGCTAAAATGTATTAATTCTTACTGAAACTTGAAACAGAAGATGAACAATAGTCTATGGAGATTCTCAGTCATCCAGGTCATGGCTGTCCCAAAGGTGCTTTTTCAAGAGGCAACTTGACTTTCTGGCTTTTCTTTAAAGATGTTTTGCTTCTCATGGGCAATGGAAGGATTTATAATGGATTCCCCACCATCCAATTAGCACTGAAGAAGCTTCTTGGATGAGAAGCAAAATGTCTTCAAAGAAAAAACAGAAAGTCCGGTTGCCTCTTGAAAAAACACCTTTGGGAGAAGATGAACAAGTGAAAGAAGGCACAATAAAAAGGACTAAAAACATGATCTACAAATAGTGGGAGGATACATGGATGAAACAAATGACATTCATATTGTGTTGTAATATTAAAGAAAATTTCATAAAATGATGTATGGTTGATATTTTTCATCAGAGCAAAATTGTCTAAAACATATACAGGAACCTCATATGAATGCTGGAAATGTGAACAAGAGGGGACTTGTAAAAAAGTAGACATGCAAAAAAGCTTTTTAAAAAATTGGATTCAAATACAGACATTTATTTAGAAGACCGTAAAGATTTTAAGCATCTGAAACCAGAGATATTCCTTTTGGGACTGATGAACAAATATTTTGGGGGAAAAACTCATGGAACTTTATTTTTACATTTGATAGCAGCAAGTTGTTTATACGTACACAGTGATCTAAAAATTTGACATTACTTACAGTGGGAAAATTGGTTGGTGAAGTTGATGAGATAGTGAAAGTGAGACCTTTGATTAGAGAAAAGACAATAATGCTGATTGAAAACCCCTTTGAGACTTTTTGCATGAAACAGGAAAAAATGACAATGGATTTGAAAATTACATAAAATGATAGGTCGGTGGTTCTCAAAACCTTTTCTTCACCATAGAACTCCTATAAATACCTTTTGTGGTCAAAGATCATGGCCATGGACCACCAAGACTTAGCTCAAGATTAAAATCATAACATTTCTTCAAGCCTTCATGGACCATCTGTTAAATCGTGGGCCACTCAGGGATCCGTGGGCCACAGGTTGAGAACCACTGTGGTAGATCCTAAAGAAATGAAAGCTGCGTTGTAAAGGCTTCAGTATGAATTTATATTCATATCTACTGCAAAGAAAAAGTTGGATTCACTTCTTTGCTTTTGGGGTTTTTTTCCCTTTTTCTTTCTACACTTTTGACTTTGCGTTCTTTTCTCATTCTTTAACCTGTTCATTTCTTCTACCTTTACTACTACCGGGGTTTATCTCTATATCTGAAATCTCTAATAAAATTACCTAAAAAAGAAAAGAAAACTCAATCATCTGAATGGCTTCTCTTACTCATCAACAGCTCGAAGGCATTGAGGTTTTTCTGTCAGATTCCAAAGGCAAAAGGAGCATCAATGGTGTTTAAAAAAAACACAAATCATTTGTCTGCACAGAAGAGGAACTGCCAAAGACTCATAGAGCAGAGTTCATTCATACTGACTCGGGCCATCAACCAACAGGCGCTTCTGCAAAATGACTTCGAGGAAGTGGTTATATTCAAGGAACACCCTTTTATTTATTTTTTTAAAGACTTTTGAAGGAACGTGGCTAAACTGCAGGCTAATTTCCCTTCAACAGTATATAGAGCACGGGGAAGCTAACAGCCAGCATGGTACAGGTGAAGGCTGTACTATAGAAGGAGTTCTTCCTCATTTGGGCTTCCAACCTCCTTTCGGTGTTGCACAATTCAAGAACCACCTCTTCTGCCTCTAAAGCCTGGCTCTTCACCTCTGTGGAAGAGCTAAGCAATCCCCTTCCCTCAGGTACAGACTGAGGTACAGCTTTAATGTTCTGTACTTCACGGACCATCTGCCCTAAGTTGTTTTCCAAATTACTAAGCTGCTCCTGCAAGCTTCCAAGGAATGAACTGATCTGTTTAGAGTAGACCAGCTGCTCCTTCACAGAAATCAAGATAGGGTCTATTTTTAGTGAGGTGCGCGATCTGTCTTTGGTCAAGGAAGCCTCTTCTCCTTCCTGCGACGTCACCGTGGCAAGTTGCAGGATGTTCTTCAGACTGGCAGTGAGGTCACTGAGATCCTGTTTCTGGGAGCGATAGGTGGTGGCTTGATCTCGGATGGCTTCCTGAAGGCTCGCAGGACCCTTCTGAGCTTCGAAAACTAAGGCCTTTAATTCTTGCAACCTAACTCGGTTGATGTAAGTAGAACCCAAGACGCCGATCACGGCCCCCAACACGGAGCCAATAATGGACCAGTTCTTTGTCTTCTCAGCTCTCGTTCTCTCTTTTTCATGACTTTCCCGGACGGCGGCAGAGAAGAAAGAGAAGGCTTCCCGCTCAGATTCTTCGGCTGTTAGGTAGTTGATCCGGTACCTTTTCTCTTCCTGTAAGAAAGCCAACAGGTCTTATAAAAAGCCATCACCCCCACAAGTCATCAGGAGTAGGTTAAAAGCCTGAAGAGGCAGAATAAAAGAAATCCAATGCATCAGGTGAGATGGAATGAAGTCGGCCCCATTTTACCACTCCCTGCTCATGTGCCTGTTTCAAGTATTTGCTAAAGTATTTAATATCAAGTGTTTGATATTTGAAGGTGGGAATGAAATATCTCACCTGCTGGTTTCTGCAGGTCAAGCTGCTGAGAAACACACAAGTGGGGCCATTTAAAAAAAAAACCTATAAGGTATGCTGATATGCCTGCAGATTTGCTGTCAAGGGTCATCTGCACATGATCTTGGCTTAAAACCTAAAAGTGAATGCATACTGTGGTTTTATAGGTAGTCATCAAAGTACCACGGCAATTCAGTCTGGAAGTTTCTGTCGCTAAGCGATGCAGTTGTCAGGGAAAGTGCAGAGGGCACAGTGCGGGTCAGAGAGGGTACCCAGTGGTGTGAAACAAATCAGGGAAAGTATGTGAGGGTCTGGTGCAGGTTGGGGATGGTGCAAAGGTTGCAAGGAGTTTTAGGGAAGGCGTAGCACGGGTCAGGTAGAATACATGATGATGCAGCATAAATCGAGAAAGAGGTGTAAGGATATGGGGGAGGATGTGAGAAGTGTGCAGAGGGTGAGTAAATGGTGTGCAAAAGGCACACCAGGAAGTGCAAGGGGATGGTGCAAGGGGATGCACGAATGGCAGAGTCCCTTCTGTGAGGGAAATGAGCAATTGAAAAAGGTGACAAATAAATACATAAAAATAATAAATACATAAATAAATAACAGGTCAGAGGGGTGAGAAGGTGAGAGAGGCATGGTACTGTTTTGGGAGAATGAAAGTGGGGTGTAAGTGGGCTGTGAAATGATTGGGAGAAAGGGCATGACACAAAATCTAATGACTCAATAGGAATCAAAGCAGGAACTCTTGCCAGAAATGTTCCATACACTGACCAGGTTTGTGTATTTTGTTCACTGCAGAATATTGAAGTTTTTTTTTCAAATAAATCACAAGAGGCTACATTCATACACTACCCTAAGCTAGAACAGATCATATTGCATAAAGTAGACATAAAACTGATATCTGATTGTAGGATTCATCAAATGTTCTTCAAGAAACACTCATTTGATGTGCGCGCTTTAAAGAATAGAACGGAATCTTTTGCATCCTTACTTCTAAGAACTCTTTGCAGGAACCCAGGAACAGATGTTTCTAGCCTTGCTAGAATGCCATCAGTTGGTATAGCAGTACTGAGTTGGACTGATCTATCATTTCAGCAGCAAACATCCATCATATGGTCTAGGTAGCAAACTGGAATCTCCCCAACCAGACTGCCAAGTTCACTTAGTTTTTCAGAATCAGAAGCACCAACATATACAGAAAATGGTTCATTCATTCATTCAGAAAATTTGTATAATGCCCAATCCACTCACGGTGACTCCAGGCAGCTTACAGAAATAAAACCCCAAATAATTCTTACCCAAACAAACCACTTAATGGGCTCCATATCACCCTGGGATCCCCAAGCCTACATGTCTTCATGGCCTTTCAAAAGGATATTGGTAGGTACCAATGGCATCTCCATGGGGATGATGTTCCACAGGGAGGGAGCCACTGTGAAGAAGTCCCTTCTTCTTGGTCCCACTAGATTGGAGTTCCCCAACCTTTCTGGCCTTGTGGACCAGCGGGGAGTGGCAGGGTGGGAGAGGGGATGGTTCAACGTGAGCAGCCAGCAAGCAACTGTATGCACTGCAGCTCCATTTGCTCCCTTGCACACGCTCACTCACTTCTTGCACTAGTGGCACATGTGTTTACCTTTAGCCTGTTTCCAAATGGCTCACAGCCTCAAAGTGGGCTGCGGCCTGTGAGTTGGGGACCCTGGTACCCCTGAAGAGGTGGAACTTATAACATTTTCTGCCTCCCTGCTCTGGTGGCTCAGGCAGATATACGTGGAAAAGACAGCCCTTCAAATAACATGGTCCCAAACCATGTAGGGCTTTAAAGGTGATAACCAGCACTTGGAATTGTACCCAGAAGCAAATCAGCAACCAATGTAGCTCTTGCAAGAGAGGGGCGGATACATGTGCCTATCTAAACATTCACAAAATGATGCAGGCCACTGCATTAGTATTGGTCCATCTATCTTACCAATACTGACTGGCCCCAGCTTTTGGCAGTAGGATTAGTGAATGAAGCTGAGATCTTGGATCTTTAGGCAAAGCAAGTGCTATAAAGTTTGCCTCTTAAAATGGGCACAGCCACACACACCTGAGGGGTGTTTTTAAACCAGGTAAAAGTAAAACCCATTTAAAATGGGCAAAGTCCATTCCAGAGCTTTTAAGAATGGTACCAAGGAACTTTACAGAAGACTCAATGTTAATAAAAGAGTTTGGGGCAACCCTGGGACCTCAGAATTCCCCTTGTCAAAAATCACCAAGGATTGCAATTTCACGAAGGATTGCCTGTCTGATTAACATGGATGAGCGCAATCTGCTCCTCAGCATGATTTGTTCAAGAGTAAATTTCAAAAACTCTAATGGGATTTACCTCCTAGTAATTAATGGAATGCAGATTAGAGGCCTACATGGAAAGGGAGATGCCAGATGTTCAAGGTAGTAAAGGATGAGGAACACAAGACATTATTGCTGAGGGATGCTGGATAATTGGGATAGACAAAGAATACCTCAAAAAAGGCAGTTCATTGATTTTGACAGGTTTTTAGATTGTGTCGAACATGTCAAATTGCAGAATGTTTTTTTTTTTTAATGAGAATCCCGGCTTATCTCATTTGGTCCTAGAGCAAAACCTATACATAAGTCATGAAGTCACAGTACAGACCGAACTTGCAAAACAGATCAGGTCCAGATTTACAAAGTTATACTCTGGCCATCCTTGATTTCCAACCAAAGTTGAGTCCAAGATTTCTGTTGCTAAGAAAGACAGGTGTTAACTGGATTTTGCCCTCTTTTACAAGCTTTCTTGCCACAGTTGTTAAGTGAATCACTGCAATTGTTCAGTTAGTAACATGGTTGTTAAGCGAATCTGGCTTCCCCATTGACCTTGTTTGTCAGAAAGTTGCAAAAGGTGATCAAATGTTGTGGTTAGTTGGCAGCAGGTGCAGATGGCTGAGGAGAGCGAGGACTAAGATGAGGAGCCAGGACCATTAGGGAATGGACTGCTGCCTTCGGAGATTGTGGGGGTTGGCAGCAATGATGAGGAGTTTCCTGAGGAGCCTGTGCCAAGTGCATGTGAGTGCAGGATTGCTTGGAGGAAAGAACAGCACGGGTGACTCAGGAGTAAGGCTGCAAGGTAATGCCCCCCCCTTCAAGAAGATTAAAGCCAGCTGTGAACGAACGTACTTTGCAGAAGGCAAAGACGTTTTGAAAGTCAGCCTCATGGACATTCCAGTATCCTGAGTTTGTATTTGAACATTTTTGTCTTGGAAATTGTTTCTTGCCTGTTATCTTTTAGCAAGCCTTGCACAATTTGGCAAGGCTTGTGCTTATCACAGCTAATTATTTTGTAAAAGCATTTCAAGGTTTCTGTTCTTTTTGGATTGTGTTTGCTTTGTCGGAAAAGGGCGTGGGTCAGAACATCAAATGATTTGGTAGTCACCAAACATCCTAATTTTGACCACCTGATCATGCGGATGCTGCAACTGTCGTTGAGTGTGAAAAATGGTCATTGGTCACTTTTTTCAGTGCCATGAATGGCTGAGAACTACCTGTATTCTCCTTTTATTTACTTCAGTCTATATGGAAAATATATATTGACAAAAATTGGATTAAGAAGGTGGTCACGGTTTCAAAATTGAAGGAAAAAACATGAATAACCTGCACAACGCTAATAATTCTGTTCTGATAGTTGGAAATGCAAATGATCCACAAACTCTAAAAATGAAAGAGAAGGAACATGGTGGGAAAAAAATGAACAAAATGAAATGTAAAGGCAGTTGGTGTAGCAACCAGCCTTTGAACTGACAATTAAGATACTAAACTGGTAGACAGCATCTGGATTAACTATCAGTAGAAAAAGAACTAACATCCAAAATATGCCACATGATAATGCCTGGTAGAGCAGCCATGAAGATCTTGCAAAAGATATTCAAATGGTGGGACCTACGATCAGAATGGTGTAGAAAAATGATCTTCCCTTTGAAAGTCTTAGAAGTGAAGGTTGGAAATTTGACTTGAAGGAATATAAATGTTGTTTTTTTGAACTTTGGTGTTAGAGAAGATTCTACAGAATATCAATTAAGAAAATACACCAATGGACCATTGAACAAATGAAGCCAGAGTGTCTCTCAAAGATATAAATAACCAGGTTCGAATGATCATACTTTGTGCACGTTAGTCAAAAAGACCTCACTTTCTAGAGGAGTCTATAATGCTAGGAAAGATGGATGGAAAAAGAAGAGGATGACCATAAGCAAATGAATGGACTCAGTTATAGATGCGATGGATACACTGTTGGAAGACCTCAAGAATGTGACTGGGGACAGATCAACCTGTAGAAAGTCTACCTATATAGCCATGAAGGGTCAACACTGACTCCATGGCACATAATCAATCATTCAATTAACAGAAGATTAGGCTAGCAAAGGCTCCTAGTCATAATAGCCAAGTTGAGTACCGGTGAGAATACTTTATTATACTTGCTTTGAAGATCAGAGGGAGAGGATTATGTTCTCAATATGTATTTGAGGGCTTCCCAAGCCACATCTGATTGGTCCTTGCGGGAAGAAAACACAGGACAAAAAGCACTTTGCTTGGATCTTGTTGGGTTTTCTTACATTCTGATTAAGGTCACTGCCGCAGCCTTGTTCAGATAGGATGACCAGCGAGACACATTCCAGATAGCACTCTGAAAGAAAATTGATTCCACTGTATGATAAACATCCTCAGCCTATTTTACATAAGGCTTTCATTACAAATAACTTCCACCTCATTCCTGTCGCTGAAACAGGATGAAATCTCATTTCCTTTCAGCCTGCAATATTTTAAGCTTCCCTGAACAAGGACATGTTCTCCTGAACGTAATACAGTTTTCATGCTCTCAAGCAGGAGTGTCCAACCTTGACAATTTTAAGTCTTGTGGACTTCAACTCCTAGGATTCCCCAGCTGGGAGTTAAATTCTGGGAGTTGAAGTCCATAGGTTTTAAGGTGCCAAAGTTGAACATCCCTGCATTAAGGTGAGTTTTGCAGATACTTGGTTATTTGTGGCAAATTCCTCATTGGAGTAACAATGAAGTCTTTGTTTGTGGCACTGAAGTTTGAAGGTGGACCTAAGGGGGCAGATTAATCAGCTTTTGCTTGCACTCTTTAAAAGAAGTCATTTATTTATTTATTTAAAAATAAATTCACTACGGAACTGAAAGGCAAAGAGGATCGAGAATATTATGCGACATGGGAGAGGTGGTACGAATGGGTGAAGAAGGATAAGGATAAAAATAATGTATCATCACAAAATAAGAAACATGTGTATACAATGACACAATAACTGTTAATGGAAATGAGATTTTTGTATTTTTTGTTTTTAAAGAATAAAATTTTTTAAAAAGTCATTTATAACCTCACTAGCAAATAACAGGAAACCTGGAAGTCCACAAAGCCATCAGATTAAATCTACTGTGTAACAGAAGCCTAAGAGTAAAGGACTGAGGTTAGGAATAAGGCTGTGCATGGCCTCGTCCCTGTGATGACTAATTTTTCTCATCTTACAAATTTCAATAGTTGCCACTAAAAACAGAGCCTTAAATGCCTCATTCTACTCTTAAGTTTTCTTTCTTGGTCACAGAAGTGTGTAGGCAAGAAATATAAAGCAGGCTTTAGATCCTACACGGTTGGTTTCTTTTAACGTTGTGCGTAATATGTAATGGTAGCATTTGCTTTGGGAAAGAGCAGTGTGATTCTTCTGCTTTACGAGATGGTTGTCTTGCCCCGTTTCCCCTTTGGAAAGAAAATCCTTGTGCAAACACATCTGGGATGCTGGGAAGCATCTCCCTCTGCTTGGCGAGAGAGCCAGGTCAGCTAGGTGATAGGAGCAAAGCCCCCTTCCTGTTTCTCATGACCAGCCTCTCCCATGGGAGCAGAGCTGGGCCCTCTGCTTTTTTTAATGCATCATGAAGCACATTTTGGAGGGAAGCAAAGGGAAGATGGAAACAGCTTCAGCAATGAATGCGAAGAGCAGAAGAGGCTGAAATTCGGTGAGCACAAAGGCTCCAGTTTACAAAGGGACTGTCGGATCGAACTTTCCTGATTCTATTCTATTCTATTCTATTCTATTCTATTCTATTCTATTCTATTCTATTCTATTCCTGTTCTAGTTCTGTTTCTGTTCTACATCAGGGGCTCTGATCATACAATAGCTAAGCCACGTTTGTGATGTGTGGTGCCATCTCAGCCACAACGGAGCTCATTTCAAGGAAGTCTAGAAGAAGAGATAGAAGCTGAAGAGAAGAGACTGGATCTGATACTTGAAGGTGTGAGGGACTGTAGCCATAATGAATAGACATATTCATTTAGGGAAACAATCTGTTCCCTCAGAGCCTTTGGTCCAGCTCTTCCAAGCTTATCAATTCATTGTCAAATTGCAATTTTGCAAGGTGACAAAAAGGGGTAGAATCTGAAATTCGTGGGGAATCATACAAATTGCACATAATGCATTTTTAATTGTGCCAAATTAAGTTTACACCTTTGTGCTATTCGAGTTTTGGAACATGCAGTTCAGGGAGTTGTTTTGGGGACTCCAAAGAGAGAGCTAGGAGGGGTTCATGCCAGTTGGTATTTACCTTTCGTATGTTTGAGTAGAACCTAAACCTCACCATGTCCCACACAGCACTTATTTCCAGCAAGCATGCTAAGCATTGCAGCTGGAGAAGTGAATGACCTTAGCAATTCAGCTGGAGAAACAGAAGAGCCCTGGTTGGTTTGATCCTGGGCTTCCTAGGAACATCTGGCCAGCTGCGACAAAAAACTTGTAAAACGGGGCAAAACTCACTTAACGAATGTTTTACTTAGCAGCAAAGGTTTTGGGTTCAATTGTGGTCATAAGTCAAGGACTACCTGTACCTCCATGGTTACATTCACAACTGTTTCAGGTTCCCCAATGTCAATTTTATGACCTTCTGGCAAGCAAAGTCAGTGGGGAAGCCAGGTTCACAACTGTGACAACTGCAGTGATCCACTTAACTATTGTGGCAAGAAAGATCATAAATGGATAAAACATCACTGAACAACCAACTGACTTAGCAACAGAAATTTGGGTTCAGTAGTGGTCATAAGTCAAGGACTACCTGGATTCCAGCCTTTGAAACTAGTCAATATTCTAGTATCAAGAAGCACAGCCCAGAATTGCTTTCTGGGAGATGCATGAATGAATTAATTTTCTTTGTTGTGTAACCTGACCTGCATAGCAAGTCCTGGCCATCCATCAAGTACGATGTAAAAAGCAGGTAACTCTGAAATTCTGTGTACACAATAGTAGGAAAAGACGCTAAGAGAGTTGCATTCTTTTACCCTGCGCTGAAGGGCAAAAATGGATGAAATATTTTGTTTAGACTCTTTTTCCTCCCACCCTATCCCCCCCACCCATTTATTTCTGTATCCACAAAATTAAACATGCATATTTTGGGGATAGAAGGAATGTCAGGCCTTCTTAAAAGTACTTCCCAAAGGAAAGCTAGACGGATGGCAAATTGGCAAACAGCAAGCATGGGAACCATGGCCAAAAGAAAAAGAAATTACTGCTAAAAATATTACAAATAATTAGAAGGAAGAGAGCAGCCAGGGAAACAGCTGGATTGCTAGTCGACAAAAGGTTTGCTCAAAACGGAAGGACTGCAGGGAAGTTTCCTGAAATTTTTGTTTTGGAAAGATATACGTGCCAGGGATGGTTTTCTTGGAAAAATAATCTAAAGGGTTAAGTGAAGCAGAAGTGACCAGTGATGGAATGCAAGAACATATTGACAAACTGGATTTTGATGAAACCCATTAAAGAACTCTTGGATTATTTTAAAATCTAAAATCACTGACCATCAAGAAGAAATAGCAACAGCACTTAGACTTGTATACTGCTTCATAGTGCATTATAGCCCTCTCTAAGCGGTTTCCAAAGCCAGCACATTGCACCCAACAATCTGGGTCCTCATTTTACTGACCTCAGATGGGTGGAAGGCTGAGTCAACCTTGAGCTGGTCAGAATCAAACTGCTGGCACTGGGCAGAGTTAGCCTGCAATACTGCATTCTAACCACGACTCTAGAAATACGCAATTCTAATTAAAATTAGCTTTCCCTGAATGCATTGAAAAGTTCCTGACATAATGCTCAGTTTTAAAAAGGCAGCCAGATTATTATTGGCTTATTATTCTACCACCTGAGAGATGACTGGACTTAATTTTATAACCGTTTTTACTACAGTCGTGGTGAAAACATGGTCGTTCAATGAATCTATTTTGCCTTTTGCGAGAAGCCAGCAAAAAACATTGCAAATCGCAGTCACATGATCACACAATGCTGCAACCAGCCTTAAATACAAGCCAGTTGCCAAGCATCTAAAATGCAATCATGTCACTGGAGGATGTATGTGTGTCCAGGAGCTGATATGGAAGAAAGAGTTCAAGGCATAACATGTTGTCTCTGTAAAGCTTTATAAGTCCTAAAATTTCTCAGCCCCTAATTCTAAATAAAAACAGAACAAAAAAGCATACTAGGATAAAAAGAGGTATTAGTGGACTGTATGTGACAGCAAGAATTGTGGTTAGAATTCAGTACTGCAGGCTAACTCACTGCTCACTGCCAGGAGTTCGATCCTGACCGGTTCAAGGTTGCCTCAGCCTTCCATCCTTCTGAGGTTGATAAAACGAGGAACCAGATTGTTTGGGGCAATATGCTGATTTTGTAAACCACTTAGAGAAGGCAGTTAAAGCACTGTGAAGCGGTATATAAGCCTAAGTGCTATTGTTATTTTAAATGCTGTAGCAGCTAGGAAAGGCTGAATAATGTATGTTCTCTGCTTTAAGAACAGGGACAAGAGTTTTGCACAATGCTATTGTATTGCCTATCACACGGATGACAATCTCTCACTCAGCCTGCTGGATCTAAAGCATGACTCCGTGTTTCTCAAACTTTAAGATGCGTGGACTTCAAGTCCAAGAATTCTCCTGCCAGCCAAGAATTTACCTACCAGAATTCTGAGAACTGATGTCCATGTATCTTAAATCTGCTAAAGTTGGGAAACACTGTCTTAGATAATCAGAAGGGATGCTTGCACCTACAAGCACGAGGAAGCTTTCTGGAGCTTACATTTCACCTATATTTTGGAAACCACGTGAGAAAAGAGAAACACTCTCCCAGGTCCTCTAAGCAAGTCATGCAAACACTCACTAGTTCATATCTCAGGGAAGGCAAGAAATAGAAATGAGGTTCAGTTCTGTGTAGCTTTTCAAGATCGACCAAAATCAAGTGCTGCCACCTACCTGGCTAAAATCTCCTTTAATTATTAGTTACTCCGTGGATCCATCCATGGCAACAATATTGGGCCTGACTCCACTTACATGTTTCAACCACAATTCGCTTGAAGCTGTCACCAAAGAATCTTTATATAAGTAGTCCTTGGCTTACAACTGTAATAGAGCCTGCACTTCACAATTGTAAGTCATGAGGGTAGTAAAACCAATTGATCAGAGGACTGACTCCTTCAATTTCACCCAATTTTGCAAACTTTTTTGCAGAGGTTATAAGCAAATGTGGCAGCTGTAAAACGACCATCACAGTTGTTAAGTAAATACCACGGTCATTAAGTGAATTAATGGCTTTCAATGGGCATGGTTTTAGCCAAAAACCAGAGCACCCAGTTTGGTCATATGATGGGGGGGGGGAGGGGAGATAACCAGCATAACTAATCCCAACTCTAATTGACTAGTCATATGCTAAGAGCAACTTCTAAACTAAGTGCCTTTCTAAATTAAGTTTCAGGATTTCATGTTCTCTGTCCAATACCACTTTTTATTCTTGTAAGACCATACTTGTATTATGGGAAAGAAACCATGGAAAGCTGTGTAGCATGTGCCCCAGCTCACATACCTCAACAAATCTAACCTAACCGAAGTTGCCTTCAGAAAGACCAAACCGAAAGGAAAACGCAATTATTCAAAATAATCAATAAAGAAAGATCTCTCTCCCCAGAATAAATTTACCAAAGCTAATTATCAAAATGTGATTGGTAGCTAGTTGAAAAATGTGCTCTGTGTATAAAAGGTCAGCCTATTGTTAGCATTTTTGCTGATTAACTGAACACTTCATTTCTTTCCACAAAGGCTTCCACGATATAGGATTTGGCTAAGTTCCCTCCTAATTGAAAGAAACATTTCCATAACCAGTCAACGAAACTGTGACAGGTTTTTAATTGGAAATTCTCTTTTCCATATTCATGTTTTACCATGTCAATTTGAAGCAGTTCCAAAATGATGGGGAATAAAAGCCAAAACATAACTTAAATTCAAAAAAGGAAAGCCAACTGATTCAAGTACCTCCAACATCTGGGACTCTTCTTACCTGCAATAATTTGTGCTCCAACGTTGCCAGTTCCAGATACTGGGCGTCCTCACGTGAAACTCTGTCTAAACGATCCCGAATTTCTTTTAATTTCAGCTGCTGAGTCTCCCATGTGTCACGGGTTTCTCGTACAATTCCTCGAGCAAACATAAACTGTTTTTCAGCCTGGAAGACATTAGCAAAAGGGAAAGTTGACTGTTTGCTTATCTGAGAGCCTAAATAGGACACAACGGAACTGCAAAAATTCAGATTGCCACTGGATGGCAACGAAGAGTAAAGACTGTTTTGAAGCTTTCCGCCCATCTAGTGGTTGGGTTGAGTTTGCAGCCCAGATCCACAGCCTTGGCCGAATCCACTAGAACGGGATGGATACTAGCTTACTTCAACTAGCATATTTTGGCCGTGTTCATGTGAATTCTGGCAACGACAATGCCAATTCTTGAAACTTCAAGGCACCAGATTGAGATAAACAAGCTTATGTTAATAATAGTAGATATGCTGCATAAAGGATGAGATGCAAATGATCAGAGAAATATACACTGCTCAAAAAAATAAAGGGAACACTTAAACAACACAACGTAACTCCAAATCAATCACACTTCTGTGAAATCAAACTGTCCACTTAGGTAGCAACACGATTGACAATCCATTCACATGCTGTGTGGCAAATGGAATTAGACAACAGGTGAAAGCATAGGCAGTCAGAAAGACATCCCCAAATAAAGGAGTGGTTCTTCAGGTAGGTGACCAACAGACCACTCTCAGTCCTTTGCTTTCTGGCTGATGGTTTGTTCACTTTTTTGAATGCTGCGCAGTGACTTTCACGTTCGAATGGAAACATGAAGACGGAGTCTACAACCCATCACAAGTGGCTCAGGGTAGTGCAACTCAGTCCAGGATGGCACAGTCAATGTGAAGCTGTTGGCAAGAAGCGTTTGCTGTGTCCGTCAGGAGTAGTGTCCAAGCATGGAACGGCGACTACAGGTAGACAGGCCAGTACAACTCAGGAGACGTGTGGAGGAGGGCATAGGAGGGCAAACCCCAGCATGAGGACCGCTACCTCTGCTTGTACAGGAGGGGCAGGAGGAGCAAATGCGCAGACCCCGGAAATGACCTCCAGCGGGCCACAAATGTGCGCATGTGGCTGCCCTCCCCAAAACAAAGTTCCCCCCCCCCAAACAGACTCCATGAGGTGGTATAGGCCTGATGTCCAACAGGTGGGGCTTGTGCTTACAGCCCAACACATATGCAGGACTTTTGGCATTTGCCAGAGAAACTACCAAGATTGGCAAATCCCACTTGGAGCCCTGTGAATCTTCACAGAATAAAAGCAGTTTCACCTGAGCACCCATGTGAGCGAGACGTGACAGGGTCTGGAAAATGCATGGAGAACGTTCTGTCTGTCCTGCACACATCCCCCAGCATACCGGTTTTGGCACACAGCCCTCATGTAGAGCTGCTCCAGAGGTAGCCTGACTTGTCCATTAGATACTGAAATGAGATCCTCAGAAACCCTTCGTAGAGACCAGATGCTGGTGCGGTTTGGCTTGGGTTCCTCCAAAGCCGAACAATGCCGTAGACCTCATGTGCTGGAGTGTGTCCAGCAGTTCCTGCAAGACGAAGGCCAATGATGCTATGGAGCTGGCCCGCCCGTTCCTCAGACCCTGAATCCAAATTGAGCACATCTGAGGCCATCCAATGTCCGCTCATGTTACAAACGCCGACCATTGCACCACAGACTATCAGGATTGGGGATACTTTATCCCAGGTGTAGGGAGGAGACCCTCAGGAGACCATCCGCCACCTCATCAGGAGCATGTCCAGGCTGTAGGGAAGGTCCATACATGGCACGTGGAGGCCACACACCACGACTGAGCCTATTTTGACTTGTTTTAAGGAACATTACATCACAGTTTTGATCAGCCTGGTAGTGGTTTTTTTTTCCACTTTAATTTTGAAGTGTAACTCCAAATCGCAGACCTCGCATAATGGGTTGCTAAATTTGATTTCCATTGATAATTTTTGTGTGACTTTGTTGTCAGCACATTCAACTATGTAATGAACATTCATTCACTGAGATCTAGGATGTCTTATTTTTGTGTTCCCTTTATTTTTTTGAGCAGTGTAATATTTCTAATACAGATGGTCTTTGCCCTTTTGTTTAGTGACTGTTCGAAGTTACAATGGCACTGAAAAATGTGACTTATGACTGTTTTCCACATTTATGATCGTTGCCACTTCCCCACTCAGACATTTGGCAACTGGCTCATATTTATGACGGTTGCAGTGTCCAAGGGTCATGTGATCACCTTATGTGACCTTCTGACAAGCAAAGCCAATGGGGGAAGCCAGGTTCACAACCATGTTATTAACTCAACAACTGCAGTGATTCACTTAACATCTATGACAAGAAAAGACATCAAATGGGCAAAGCTCACTTAACAACTGTCTTGCTTAACAACTGAAATGTTAGGCTCAACTGTGGTCATAAGTCTCTTCATTATGTCATCCACTATGTACACCAAAGACAAGGAGAAGGTTTGGTTGTTACCATTTTAACAGCCTTTTGTTATATTGTGAAGATTGTCCCTTTGGGTCAACTCTTGTATCTCATCCTTTCCATTACAACCAGACTGCTGGGGATTCAAGAGAGCCCCTAGTGAAGATTCTGCACAGTTCGGAGAACCTCCAAATCCCACGCCTGGTTGGCCCTGCCCACCTCTCCCGTCCCCTCCCAGGAGTCCCCACGTGGCCCATTTTGGATGCAGGGCACACGCAGAGGCTCGGGGAGGGCAAAAAACGGGCCCCCTGGAAGTTCAGGAAGGCCGGAAACGGGCCCGTTTCTGGCTTCCAGAGAGCCTCTGGAGCCCGGGGAGGCCATTTTCACCTTCCTGGAGGCTCAAGGAAAGCCTCTGGAGCCCTGGGAGAGCAAAAACATCCCCCCCCGCCATGGTGCAGGAGGCCAACTAGGCCACACCCACCATGGCCACACCCTCCCAGCAACCAGGCAGAGAACCCGTTGCTAAAATTTTGAAACCCACCCCTGCTTACATTTACATTTCATTTAGTGACCATCAGAAGTTAGAAAGGCATTGAAGACAGTGACTTATGACCGGCTTTCTCTCTTACAACCACTGCAGCACCCATGTGTTTCACATGATCAAACCTCAAGTGCTTGGCAACTGGCGTGTATTTATGACGGTTGCACTGTCCTGAGGGGGATCATGTGATCATCACTTCCCACCTGGCTTTCAACAAGCAAAGTCAATGGGGGAAGCCAAATTCACTTATTGGCTGCATGATTCATTTAACAACAACACAGCTGTTCAACAACCGTGGCAAAAATAAAAAAATATTGTAAAAAAAATCTGTGTCGATTTAACTACAGAAATTTTGGGCTCAGTTCAGTGGTGGGTTTCAATTTTTTTTTTCCACCGGTTCTGGGCCAAACGCACATTTCATGCATACGCAGAGGGTTGCCTAAGCTTCTTCTGCAATCCTGCACTCTCCCTGTGTCTTCAACAGCTGACACGTGGCAATCAGCTGAGGTTGAAAAGCAGGAAATAAAGGTCAGAATAGAGCCGAGGCAAGTGGAAGGGCCCAGCAGCTGATCGTTGGAGCAAACCAGTTCGCTCACATGATGAGCGTCAGAGCTACAGATTTGGCCGAACTGGGCTGAACTGGTAAAATACCACCACTGGCTCAGTTGTGGTCGTAAGTCAAGGACCATCTGTAAGCAGGCATTCCCACCCCAAAGAGAAAGAAATTATACCCAAATTCATCCATTATCCTTTCATTACCTCAGCCACTTTTCCCTGGGCTTCTCGGACTTCATTGATGCCCACAAATTCCTCGTATTTGTCCCACCAGCTTTGTGTGGTTGCAGAGATTCGCTGAATGGAGTGTCTTCCAAAATCCTTTCCAGCTCCAGAGAGGCGACAAAGAAAAACTTTAGCCGTTTCCATTGCATTGGCCGCTTCAGGCTTTTTGGAGGCTGAAGAGCAGTACATCCTCACAAAAGATAACAAATGGGGACGTTGCATTTTGTGATGCGCTGACAACAAGTGAACTAGCAAGTCTGGGCACTTCACGGGATCTGTGCACGCAGGGACACCATTGCAGGGGGGAAAATACCTGCCAGGAGACAGAATCGAAGGCAACAAGAGTACCATGTCAGAAACCCATTAAAAAAAGGAATTAATCTACAAAGGTTTTTTAAAAGCAAACCATGGTTTGAAATGAGTGTTCAAATTAATCCAGCACTGATGATGTTCCCAAGTTTGATAATGAAAGATATGCATGAAAAACCGTGCAGCTCAGAGAGTGCCCCAAACTCAAAATGAATCTCTACATCCATAGAATGGTATGACATGTGGACTCGCTACACCCAAATTTAACAGAAGAAAAAATATAACACAGTTGGAAGAGACCTTGGAAGTCTTTTAGTCCAATCCCTGCTCAAGCAGAAGACCCTCTATTAACTTTCCAGAGAAATGACTGTCCAATCACTTCTTAAAAATCTCTTCTGAAGGCAAGATGTTCCAGTGATTAATTGTTCTCACTGTCAGAAAAAAGAACAGTGAATGAGAGGGAGGGAGGGAGGGAGGAAGGAAGGAAGGAAGGAAGGAAGGGGAAGGAAAGCTTTTCCTGACAAGAAAAAAAAATCAGTCTCCCATACTCCATAATTTTTGTATTTCTAGCTTCCACCCTGTATTCTCTCCCTCTCTGTTGGGTGGAGAAATTCAGCACATACAGTATGTGTTTTGTCTGGAAGAGAAATAAACACTGAAGACTCTTAATTCTGTTAAGCTAATTGGTTGATCTAGATAAACAGATAGAGAGGTCCATATCAGTTGTGCTCAGATTCTCATTTTTCCATGCAATCAGTTTCTATTTCAGTTTGCAAATTTAGGAAAAAGAGCCCCTCAAACTTGCAAAAAAACCCATATATTCATATTCTTGGAAGCAAATCTGATGGAGGTGTGTGTGTGTGTGTGTGTGTGTGTATATATGTTTTTTTAAGCTTTCGCGGGTACTTACATGTGTGCTGTTCATCTTTCTTTGGGTATTATCCCACGTCATTGTAGTGCTTTTAAAGTTGTAGCAACGTTTCAGCAGAATCTCATCTGCCACCATCAGGCTTCTGTATTGAGTTTGTCNATATATATATATATATATATATATATATATATTCAGAGATATGACACAGTCACAAGAAACGTATACACTGCTTCAAAGAGGAAAAAAAAATTCATTCTAGGAGCTATGAAAGTCCAAGATTAAAGCTCTTAATTCTTAAAACTGCTTTCATGTGCACATATGCACATACTAGTAGGTAGTCCTCACTTACCAACTCCTTCAGCAGCTGTTCGAAATTATGATGGCATTGAAAAGGATATTTATGACTATCGCCAAACTTGTGGCTTTCACAGCCTCCTCATGGTCACACAATTGCAATTTGTGTGCTTTGCAATTAGTGGATGTTTACGATGATCACACCATCCTGTGGTCATGCCACTGCCATTTGTGACTTCACAGCCGCTTTCCAAGCAATATCAATGGAGAAGCCAGTAGGAAGTTGCAAGTGGTGATCACATGATGCCAAACTTTATGACCACAAGTGAGTGATTCATTTCACAACTGCAGCCAGAACATGGTTGGCATGGTTGCATATTATTTCACTTTATGACCATGTTACTTAGTGATGGCTTTGCCAGCCCCAATCGTAGTCAATTAAGAGCACTTGTATTGCAAAAAGCATAAATAGCTTAGTTAATCTTTGAATCCTCTAATAATACAGATATTATTTTGTACCATGTTGCTGGTAAGTGCTGCAATATTTATTTTAGGAAATAAATATTTAGGAAATATTTAGGAAATCTAAGAAATATTGAGAAAATGGAAGCTGTGTTGTACAGGTGAATAATAAATATAATGCCATGTAATTTTTGGAATGCAAAAAAGCAACCTTTGATTTCACAGAACACATTTCCATTGTTTTGGCAAAATCAAATAGTTATTTTCTTGTATGCTAAAACCATCTGCTACATTTGTGGAAAGTGTTAACAAAGTTCACCCAGGCCCAAATTTCACCCAAATGGCTGTGTTGCCTAAAACATACTTGGGGAGACTGTATAGCTATGCACTCATACATGGGAGAAAGAGGCACTAAAGTCACTGGTACCTCTTCTAAGTATACACACATACAGGGTTGCTAACCTCTTTTAAAAGGGCTTACTTGCTCCATAAGATGGCTGCTTCAATCAAACAACCTTGTAGCAAAGTTCTCTTAGAAAATATATGGCTTCCCCTGGACCAGCACTAGAACTAGAGGGCACAGATCCTTCCAATACAGTTTTATTTTAGATGTTACAAAACAACAGTACAAGGCCCACACTATGTCCCAGCACCTGCAAACTCCTACTTTTGTGTCATAAGAGACAGAAGACATGGTTGACACCTATGCATTGTTACTCTGACAGACTAATCTGGTCTTGGGCCCTTTGCTTTGCATCTTCCCTAGTTTAGCCTGCACCAGACAACATTCAGTTGGGAAAAAAATCTGAGATGTATTGTGTTTTTTAAAGACCCCTCTCCCCAGTGAACAAATGGCTCCCCCTTCAAAGATGTCACTGCATTACTGCTACAGTCTTTGCTACCCTCAAAACTGTTTTCTTCTTCTTTTAAATGCCCAGCCAGCCAGAAAAGAATTACCACTGGTCTAATTCAGATGAGGGCAAGTTCCTAAGATCCAGCAAATTAATTAATTTCCACATACATACATACATACATACATACATACATACATGGGGTGGGATTCAATTTTTTAACAACCGGTTCTGTGGGCGTGGCTTAGGGGGTGGGAGAGGCAGTTTCTGTAAGCAATACCAGAATGTTTCCTTCCTGCCTTCCTTACAGGATTAGGCCAGTAATTTCTTCTAACAACCAGTTCTCCGAATTGCTTAGAATGTTAACAACTGGTTCTAGTGAACAGGTGCAAACTGGGAGAATCCCACCCCTGATACATACATACATACATATATACATACATACGTACATATGTATTTGTTCCTTTGATTGCCTTGCCTTGCTCAAAATATATCAGTTGCTGGCTGAAAGCAGTTTTTAAAACTCTAGCCAGGGAAGTCTACATAGGATGCAGTGATATTGATATTCAACAGTGTCAAAACTGCAGGATGCCTCTATTAACATATAATGCAATGCATTTAATACCTATTGAACATGGATGGAATTTGGCTCACTTTTCAAAAAACACTCTATACTTCTTGATGACAGCCTTTTTACTGCTTCAGTCCCAAGCCTATTAATTGCAACTTCCTCCTGCTTATTGTCTTTGGTGTGTGGAACAAATAAGCTTGATTACTGCTGCCTGCTTATATTGTACCCATACCGAGTATTCAGTTGTGGTATTCTACTGGTTCAGCCTGGTTCTGGCATATTGGTTGCACTGAAGATCAGCGCAGACTGAACCAGTTCTCTCTGGAGCTGCTGTTGGGTCCACCCACCTGCCCGGGCTCCCATACTGACTTTTATTCCCCGGTTTTAAAGCGCAGCTGCTTTGCTGAAGTGACAGGGAGAGTGCAGGATTGGAGGAGGTGAGTCAGAAAGCCTCTACGCCTGCACAAAGTGCACATTTGGCACATGCACGCAAAGCGCGCCCACCAAACCGGCGGTAAACTATTTTGAAACCCACCATTGCTAGCATTGATGATGTTACCTAGTTTTGGATAATAAACGTCTGCAAGAAAACAACCAAGCTCAGAGAACACCAAGGACCCCTCATTTCAACCCTGAGCTACAGACATTCACCTTTATTTGTATCTACACTTTCAAAGAAAAAGATGCTGATTACTCAGAGGAAGAGAAGAGCCTTAGGATGCCATTTAGTTCTTCAGTCATTCCATTTGACTCCTTCACCCCACCATTTGCTTGTCTTGGAGGACAGAGAAGAAGCATAGGTGGCATAGTTAATACCACATCCTCCTAAATTATCCTGCTATCATCACATGCAATGGTTAGGGAAAGGAGATTCCCGATTACTGTTCCCCTGCCTAAGGTGGAAAAAGGAGCTTAGCTGACTCTGAGTTATAATTTCACCTTCAAAAGCAAGATGAACTGGAATTTTCACAGATACTATATTCCATAGGTGAAGAAATAGTGATTTGTTGAAAGCGGGCAGGAGGAGAGGAAATAATTTTCATCTCGCAACTCTGCTTATCCAGCCAGCTTTCTAAAGGCTGTACCGGGCAAGATGGAAGAGAGTCATTCCAGCACAGTCACGACAATAGGATCTGCAAGCAGTAATGGTCTCCACAGCACATTGATGACAGCTGGACACTCCCAATATGTCATGTTGAAGACAGCTTGTGGCCCATGGCCTACAGATTATCCATATGTTCTTAAAGCTTGCTAAATTTCCAGTTCCATCCCAGTGCCTTTAACAATTTTAGATCCAAAAATTAGGGCAAGAGAGTTGCTTCTCTTGGGGCCTTCAAAGGTTTCACTTCCTGAATCCTGAAACTCAGATAAGAGATCCAGCCAGGGGTAACAATGCTCCAACAGAGATATTGTTGTTGGTACTGGACATTTTGCCTTTTTCTTGTTGGAAGTCACATATTTCAAAAAAGATAGGAGTGTTAAAAAGCTACCAAAGCATTTTTTTTGGTGGGCTAGTGACTTCCACACTACAATTCCCAGAATTCCAAGGGAGCCCAACTCATCTGAGAGGAAGCAGGAGGAGCCATGGCCCAACTTACTACAATATTCTATCTTTGCTATTTGCTTTAAGAACTTTTTCCTACACTGCTCTTCAAAAGCATCTCAGGCAGGTAGGTTAGGGTAAACCAATTAACTAGCCAGGAGGAAAGGAATCGAGATTGGGAATGGGAGGCTAAGAAGAGTGAACCTGGAGAATCTGATTTAGTTGTTTGCTCATTTAATTCTGTCAGTCTGTCAGGTTCAAATAACCAGAAGCATTTGTAAAGTTCAAAGTACAGAAGAGCTTATTACTCCTACCTCGATACAAGAATCTAGTCAACCAACGATCAAAGTTAAATTGGTTCTAAATAAGGGTTAACGGAATTCATGGGGAGCGATTAGATATGGTGACGCAATGACTCTAAACTGATGACACATTTAATTCCACCTTCTAGCTCAACCTGCTCTTCTCCTACGGTCTACTGAGATAAGTTTCAGAAGAAACATTTTTGCCCCACCAAAACTTGGTCTGGTGTCAAACAAATTAAAATTGCTTCATGGATTCCTTCTCTCATTTACCATACCTGATCACCTGATTTGGGGTGATATTTTTTTCTCCATCTATATTTTATTTGAACAAGTAACTGGAAATATTAGACCTCTCCCCAAAATTAGTTGGGGAAGAGTTAACACCAGCCAATTTAATTCTATCATCTTACATCGAAGGACTTAAATGTAATTAGTTTGTAGATCAGGTTCTATGTTTGGCCACTTAGAGCAATGGGTGGTTTCCAGAAAACATCCTCCCAACCACTGTTTAAAGAAGCCATTTTAAACAAATGATAACTCATGAAGAGGCTCGGCTCATTTTTCAAACAATATGCATGGTGAAGAATAAGCTGCCTTTTGAATTACTCATTTTAACCAAGACTGGTTATTCATTCACCTGGCTCCAGCCACTGATATAAACACACAGTTCACTTGCACTCAGTAATATTTATTGTATTTAAACAAGCCTGGAGGTCATTGAACAAGCTGTGCCATCTGAGCTGCCGCCTCACAGAGAGCCGAAGAACTTGAAAAGGGATAGCTGGTAATGTCCCTCGATACATATCTGATTTGGGGATGGATTGGCTGCAAAGCCTAATCTTGGTACAGTTGGGAGATATTTAATCACTTAATTCCACTTGCTGTCTGTGACTTGGGGCCCCTTTCTTGGCATAATCTTTTAAGAGGGACAAAGGCAGATTGCAACAAAGAGAGAGGGGCCAGGAAGGCAACCGGGAATATGGAAATCATTGCAGGAAAATTGGAATGAACAGGATTTCTGGTTTAATCTAGTAAGATAGGAGGCTTTAGGGTGCGCGCCAATGTGCCAGGGAAGCTAAATTATGTCAGAGACTGGGTCCTTGGGGAGGGGAGATAGCACTAATCCAATTGTGAGGAATGGCTTGCAGGCAGAGGTTAAGGCAAAGAGAGCACTGCACTGGCATCTATTACAGGCAAAAAATGGGTCAGAGAGCATCAGATGCTGCTTGTGCTGCCCGGTTAAAGCACCATGGATGCCAATTATCGAGAGTGAAATTAAAGGCGCTACTTAATTCTTGAAAGGAATTCCTGCTATATTTGCTACCTTTCTTTAGACAATCTCTTCTGGAAGACTTTCAGGGGAAAGTGACATGACTCTGACAGGCCTTTCAAGGGCATTCACAGGACTGTGTCAAAATGGCAATTATGACCACTCAATAGTGTGTGTGTGTGCACACGTGTGTGTGACAGAGGTGGTATTCAGCAGGTTCTGACCAGTTCTGGAGAACCGGTAGCGGAAATTTTGAGTAGTTCGGAATACCATCTCTGACTGGCCCCAGCCCCATCTATTCTCTGCCTCCTGAGTCCCAGATGGTCAGCTAGGTCTTCTCTCGTTGTCCTGCATAGGAGAACAAAGCTGGAAAGCAGGTTAGTGGGATGGGGAGGGAATGGGATTTTGCGGTAACCTTCCCCTGGAGTGGGGTGGGAATGGAGATTTTACAATATCCTTCCCCTGCAACACCCACCAATCCATGCCCACAGAACCAGTAGTAAAAAAATTTGAATCCCACCACTGGTGTGTGTGTGTGAGAGTGGGGGGGGGGAGGGAGAGAGGGAGAGAGAGATCCACACACATAAAAATGAGGCATGGCTTCAATCATATGATTGAAGTTACCATCTTGACAACACATAGAACCCGTACTCATACCAAGGACAAGACAGCCCTGCTGCTAATCTCTGCCAATTTGTTTAGAAAAGTTAAATATCAGCCTATGGACAGATAGTGAACATTGGAGAACTAAATTCCATTGGAGAGCTAAATTTCATAGGATTGACCCTTGATAGGAAATCCATGGATCTCATGTCATACAGAAATCATTATTGCTTAGTGACCATATTTTCTAGAACTGTAAAACAAAAACAAAACCCGCATTGTGGCAAAGGTGACCTGTTCATTATAGAGCCGCATCCTTTTATCAGGAAATTCATCTGATTCCTTTGTTATTTTCTTTTGATACCAAGTATACTGACACTGAATTTATTTTATATTGGACTGTAATATTGCCAGTTTTGGTTGACCAGGTAGGAAAAATGACAAGAATACAATTATATAGCCCAGAATATGAACAAACAAAATGGATTGGAATTAACCAATATGACACAGCAAGCAGAATGGAAAAGTCTAATTTAAAAATCCTGCAATTAAATTCCTGTTTTTGTTGTTATTGTATGACTTTGAACTCCATCTTCTCAGCCTCCTCTCTAATTCCCACTGCTTCTTCAGCTTTTACAAGTCATAATATTTTTATCTTTGTCAGTTAAACCCACTTGCCTGACTCCAAAGTGGAGTCAGAAGAGATCATGCTGTACATTTCACCAGACTGAAATCAGGCTTAGTGATTATAATGAACCTTTTATTATCTCAGAAATTATAAAAAATATTTATATGTAGATGGATGAAAAATCATTTGCCTGAATGGATTAATGTCTTGAATTCAGTTTCTTCTTTCTTATGTAAATGGATCACCATCTCTGATGAAATTATGGGCCAAGGAGGCCTTGCCTTGGTTTTAGGCTGTTCCACAGATGAAGGAAGGAAACTTTGCTTTTCTAACTAATTCTGTTATGCAGGATATCAAGCCTATGTGGAACTGAATCAGGAGTATCCATTCAGGGAGATTAAAAACTCAACTTGGTTGGCTGTGACTCTGTGATTAAAGTCCAGCCCTTGTTCATCTGCAATGTGTGAAAGGTGGTGGAACTTTGTCTTTTATGGTCACTCCCTGAACGTTTTAACCTTTTTTTGGCAGATGTTCCAAAAAGAATGCTTGATCATGTTATAAAAAGCTTCTCTTTTGCCTCTTTCTCCCTCATTTTCAAGGGTGCAGAATCAAAAAGTGATCTAAGAGTCATATATGAACGCAACAGGAACATCGACATTTTCCTGTCTCATCATGTTTTTATAGTGACTTGTGACTTCAATTTGGTCATTTGCTCTGTATTGTGTACTCCTTAACACACACACACACACACACACACACACACACACACAATGTTTCTCAATCTTGGTAATTTTTATCTTGGTGAATTCTGGGAGTTAAAATCTACACACTGTAAAGTTTCCAAGTTTGAGAAACACCAGTATATAGGTATGTCTCATGTCCTCAGTGTTCTGTATAAAATAGTCTACTCCAAATCCTCGATTGTGATTGGCTAGAAAAGCCAGCACAGGGATTGGTTCACTAGGAACCAATCCAAAAAGAG
>BHFT01050731.1:0-30133 GCA_004320025.1 Laticauda laticaudata
CTTTCCTTTCCTTTCCTTTCCTTTCCTTTCCTTTCCTTTCCTTTCCTTTCCCTTCTCTCCCCTTCCCTTCCCTTTTTTTAAAGAGCCCCTGTTCCATTCTTGGATATTTTGGCAGCCTTGAATTCGCTGCCTCTCGCTAGGGAGGCTCGTTGTCTCCCAACCTTTGGGGTGACCCCCGTCCCCGGGGTTTTTTCCCCGGGGCACCAAGGAGTCCCAATGCCTTTTTCAAGCCCTGCTTTGCTGCTCAGCCTCCCAACACGTCCTATGAGGTCACACCTGCGCTGGGACTCTGCGGCCCAAAATACACCCCTCTTTTCTATTGGTTGAAACGTTACCCAGCCTGGAAATCCGACTCAATTGTTAGCTTCCCAGAGAAGGCAGAACAATGCTTGTCCAGTGACGTCTCAAAGGGAACGATACACTTTGTGCTCCAAAAAGAATCCTTACTACAGGTGGTTCTCGTCTTACAACCGTTCGTTTCGTGGCCGTCTGCAATGGTGTCAAAATTTTACATATCTATTAATTTGGTTCTTCATCAAAATGCCCACGAGTTCCAGTTCTCCTCCTCTTCCTCCTCCCCAAACCTTCCTATACTGGTGATCCATTCATTTAATGACCGTTTGGTTACAAATGGTATTGAAAAAATGGACTTATGACCCTTTTTCGCACTTATGGCCGTCACAGACTCCCCATGGTCACACAATCAAAATTCAAGCAATTGGCAACTGTCTTGCATCTATGACAGCTGCACGGTCCCCGGGGTCACGTGACCCACTTTTGTGACCTTCTGATGAATGAAGTCCATGGGACAGCCCAGATTCATTTAATGACTGTGCAACTCACTTAACAGTTGCAGCAATTCACTTAAAACGGTGGCAAGAAAGGCTGTAAAATGGGGCAGAACTGAACAATTGCCTTGCTTAGCCATGGAAATTTTGGGTTCCACTGTGGGTCGTAAGTTGAGGACTCTCTGTAAAGTCCACTTTTCTGCACCGGTTGGACTGCTGACTTCCTCTTTAAAGCCCCATCACTCCCCACAATTCTACAATGGCTGATTAATGGTGAGTTGCTTTCAAAATCAGCGTTCTTCGTCTCTGGGGTAACTTTGCTGCAGATAGTCCTCAACTTACAACCATTCACTTAGTGGCCGTTTGAAGTCACCACGGCACTGAAAAAAGTGACTTCAGACCGCTTTTCCACACTTACGACTGCTGCAAGATCCCCATGAGATCACATGGTCAAAATTGGAATGCTGGGTAAATGATTCGTATTTGTGACAGTCGCAGTGTCCTCTGTGTGTTTGTGTGTGTGTGTGTGTATGTGTGAGACGTGGTCCTCTTCTTCAACCTTCCGACAAGCAAAGCCAACAGGGAAGCCCAGATTCGCTTAACAACTGTGTGACTGAAACGTAAACCCCTCTTGGCTGGAAATTTCGTAAAACGTGGCAAAATTCTCGCATAGAGGCAGCAGAGTTTTGGGGCGCCTTTGGTGGTCGTAAGTTGGGGACTACCTCAAAATGCCTGAAATAAAATACCGAGGCAAAAAGTTAGAAGAAGCACTGAAAAAAAAAGTGGGATTGGCTGTAGTTGCTCCTCGGCCTTGGGAACAAGGCCCTCCCAGCCCCATTGCTCAAGGCATGGGGGTCTTCAACTGCTCCTCCCTTCATGGTCCTGCTCTCCCCCTTCTCTGCTCCTGATTTATGGTTGCATTGTCTTCCCGGACCAATTTGGGTGCCCTTATCCGAAATAGCCGAGGCGTCTGCCTTTCCCTTTTATAGCCAGGTTGCTATTGTGCGACCTGGTATGTGCGATGCTTCGGGTAGGGGCTGGAGGCCAACTGACACCCGCTGTGACATTCAGGGGCCGGGAGGCGAATAAAGACCCTCGCCAGGGGACTCTCAGCTGCTCTGCCTTCTGCCCTTCGACGTGACCAGCTTTGCCTGCCTGTGGCCCCCTTCCCCCGTCTCTGCCACGATGCCCCCCAAAAAACCTGAGCCGAAAAAACCTGAGCCCAAAAAGGAGGAACCCAAGGCCGCCCCGAAACCAGCCCCTCCACCACCTGAGCCAGAACACAAAGAAGTGGAGTTTAACCCAGCCAACATCAAAGTAAGGGGCTTTTTAAAAAAAGAAATAGGAAACCTGGTTTAGTTGGGGATGGGGGGGGGGTGCTTGGTTTTTAAGGGATGGATTGATGCAGGGGGGACAAGGTCTCTGCCTTCGGGGCGCCTCAGTTCAGGAGCCTGGCAAGCAGGCATCAGCGGGTTGGGATGCATGATCTCGAAGGAGCCCATCCGGCTCTTAAGATGCTTTGCCAAAAGACGTGGCCAAACTACAAAGCAGCTTCTGGCATGGTTTCATCTCTGCTGAGATTTTCTGGGCAGGTTTGGTTTTGCCAGGAGTGACAGAGGAGCCATTGTCAATGTCTGTCTGTCTGTCATCATTCTCTGTATTTGTCTCTTTCTCTCTCTCTCTCTCTCTCTGTTATCTGTCTGTGTCTCTCTGTTTCTCTGTCTCTGTCTGTCTATATATATCTTTATCCATATATCTATATCTATCTTTCTATCTATCTCTATCCTCTATTATGTATTCATGTATCTGTGTCTTATATCTACCTACCTACCTACCTACCTACCCATCTCTCTAAATACCTACCTACCTATCTAAATATCTACCTACCTATCTATATAAATATCTTACTATCTGTGTCTATCTATCTCTATCCTCTATTATGTATCTGTCTTATTATCTATCTATTGATCTGTCTGTCTGTCTCTGTCCATCACTCTGTCCATCCATCCATCCATCTCTATCATTATCATCTAGCTGTCTGTTTTATATCTATCTATCTATCCTGTCTATCATCTATCATGTATCCATGTATCTGTCTTAAATTATCTATCTATCTATCTATCTATCTATCTATCTATCTATCTATCTATCTATTTCATCATTGTCATCTTTATATTTCTTTTTATCTTCCTCCACTCTCTCTGTTGCTATCATATGTCTCTCTCCATTATTCCTCTCTATCTTCCCTTTGTATTTCTCTTTTTTCTCTCTTTCTATCACCTCTCTCTCTCTGTTTCTCTATCATCTCTGTCAGACGTTTTGGCGTCCATTGTGGCCGTAAGTTGAAGACTACCTCTTAAATATGATTTGAACAGATGGACCAGTGAGTTTATTCCGAATTCCGCATCCGATCAGGATTTGAACCCAGTTCTCCTTCCTCCTATTCACCGCTTATCGCTTTCTCAATCCCTCCCATTGACCAAGAGAGAGACAATGGGGTGAGCTTAAAAACAAGCTCCGCCTCCTTATTATTTCCGGGGTCTGATTGGGTGCCATGGCCCAGCCTACCTCGCAGGAGTGTTTAGGGGATGAAATGAGGGCAGTGTAATATGCAACATACATTTTTTATTTTAATTGCTTTTCATTGGTCACATTTATTTCGGGTGGCAGGAGGAAAACATTCAGGATGGTGGAGATAATCACAATTTCTTTCTTGTTTCTTTTTTTCAAACCAACCAGAGCACAGAAGTGGGATATTTGCAGGAAATGTGGTCACAACTCCATAATCTCAGCCCCAGCTTGTTGGGGCCGCCATTTTGACTTTTTTGAGTCCCTGGCAGTCAATCTGCAGGGAGGAATGGCAGCTATTTGGCACAGACTCTTAATAGCCGACAACTGCTGGGGGGGAGAGGTGGCATTGTCTTCCAGATTACCTGATGCCTCTTGACTTACCTTGACCTTTGTCATTGTCCAAAATAGGACCATGGTTTATTAAAAGAACTGTCACAGCATTTTCTCCATCACTGACCCCCCCCCAAGGAGCTTCTCTTGTTTCCCCCTTGCAGCTGTTCTCTCTTTGTCTTAATAAAAAAAAGGGGGGAGGAGAGTTGGTTTTATGAAGAAAGGGAAGATGGAGGAGGAGGAGGAGGAGGAGGATGGGAGAGGCTTGAGTAGGGGGTTGGACTAGAAGATCTCCAAAGTCCCTCCCAGCTCTGTTGTGAGGAGGAGGAGAGGAGAAGGCAAAAATGAGAACAAAAAGAAGGAAAAGGAGAAAGGAGAAGATAGACAAGGAGGAGGAGAAGGAGAAGAAAGAGACAATAGAAAAGGAAGAGGAAAAGATGGACAGGGAAGGAAGGAGTAGGAGGAGAAGGAGTAGATAGGTAAGGAGGAGGAAAAGAGGAGGAGAAGAACATAGACAAGGAAGAAGAGAAGAAGAAGGAAAAGATGAGAAGGAGGAGGAGAAGAAAACAGGAGGAAAAAGAGGAGGGAGAAGGAGGTGAAGGAAAAGGAAGAGAAGAAGAAGGAAAGATGAGAAGGAGGAGAAGAAGAACATAGACAAGGAGAAGAAGACAAGAAGGAGAAGGAAATGGGGTAGAGAAGGAGAAAACAGAGGAGGAGGAGGAGGAGGAGGAAGAAATGGAAAAAAGGGGAAGGAAGGAAGAAAGGAAGGAAGGAAGTAAATAGAAAGGGAGGGAAGGAAGGAAGTCCATCTCAGCGAAGATCTCATCTGGAAAAAACAACACAACCCAGGTGGCCAGGAAAGCCAACAGAAACTCTGCTACTTCCTCAGGGTCTTACTCAAAAACAAGGTGGAACAACAACGGATGACCTTCTTCTACAATAGAAAGCGTCCTCACATGTTGCTTCATGGAGTACTATGCTGGCTTGACAGTCGCGGATAGAAAGACACGATAGACTAGAGGGTGATGAGCACCGCACAAAACATCGTAGGCTGTCCCGTGAAACCACTAGTGCCGGGGACTCCAACCATGGCAACTTTAAGACTTGTGGACTTCAACACCCAGAGTTCCTCAGCCAGCTTTGTTGAAGTCCACAAGTCTTAAAGTTGCCATGGTTGGAGTCCCCGGCACTAGGCGACATCCTTTGCTGAGGTTCTCCGCCTTACAAGAGCGAAGAAAATCCTCGGGGACGATTCACACTCTGGTCAGCCTTCTTCACTCTCCTACCATCGGGAAGGAGATATAGAAGCATAGCCAGCCGCACCAAGAGGCTGAAGAACAGTTTCTACCCGTGGGCTGTCAGGGTCCTGAATGCAAAATAACGACCTCCTACGACAGACAATGGGCGACATGTTCCACATTGGTGCAATAGGACTGTGTGTTTGTTCGTAGGATTCACTACGGGATTAGGGATTTTCTCTCTTCACTGTGAGTTGTATTGTGTCAGGGTGGGGGTGGTGCACAAAGGGAGGCTTAGCCAATCTCATTGTACACATGTTGTGCACTGACAATAAAGTTTGGAATGGAATGGAATGAAGAAAGGAAGGAAGGACAACCCTCCCCCCCTTCAATCTCCCAATTATGTACCAACCCCAGTGGAAAATATTTGCTGGACTTTTGCATTGTGTGTCCCTTGGGCGAATGTGAAGGTATGTATCGAAAGAACACAAAGCAGGCAGAACTAGAACTCACCGTCACCCAGTCTCTAAATTACCCAAAAAGTTTACACATGGATAAATAATGAATCAAGGCTAGTCAAACTTTTTTTTTTTTTTTTAAACTTGTTTGACCTTCTTCCTACTTCACCTCGCAGGAAACCCCTCCTTGTTGTGGTTGTTGTTGTGTAGAAATTTTGCTGGACCTGGGAAAAGCAAAACAACAACCACTGAGTCAGTTAGATTAAATACTCATTCAGTTTGGTAAATATGATTGTCCTGTAATTATTGCTCCATTTAAAGCCAAAACTAGCCGCCATCAGCTCTTTTGGAGCACAACAACCTGATTTGCAAACATCAATCTGGTTTCCCTTTTATTGAGTGTGTAACTCTAATTAAACCTGAGCGCATAATGTCATAGAATAATTCGTATTTTTATTTAGTGCGCCTTTCGAGCTTTGTGCAATAAATGACCTCATTTTCTCCAGTGTGTCGAAAAAAAGAAAATTCTTCATAACTTTTCCAACTTATTAATTTAATTTCCACATGAAAAAAAAATCCAGTCCTAGATTTAAAACCACAATGGAACACCAAAATTTCTGTTGCTAAGCGAGTCTTGATGCATTTTACAACCTTTCTTGACACAGTCATTAAGTGAATCACCGCAATTGTTAAGTTAATCACATGGTTGTTAAGTGAATCGGTCTTTCCTGTGGACTTTGCTTGTCAAAAGGGGATCTTATGACCCCTAGACACTGCGACCGTCATAAATATAAGTCAAGTTATGCCAAGTCTAACTTGGAACGGTCACTAAATGAATGGCCGTACTCGTAAGTTGAAGGGTAGCTATGTTTCTTTTGCTAAATTTGACTTACCTGCAGTGGTCCCCCATTTGGGAAGGGATTGCTACAACCCTTCCAGATTTAGGAAAATTTACATGCCTGGATTCAAAGATGAAAATAAATTAGCTGTTAAATAAATTAACAGACACTGTGCAGATCAAAATTTTGTTTTTCTCGGAGCCCTCCTACTTTTATGACACTCTTGCTCTTCTTTGGATGGATTTCTTTATTAAGTGTCGATTCCTGGAAAAACCCACAAGACAGAAAGGATGGAGACAATTCATGGATAATTTAATTTTATCCTGTTTTAAGGCGTGACTAATTGAGTTGGCCTCTTCTTCCATTCTTGAGTTTGCAGTTAATTCAGAGAGATTTTGACAATAATTATGTAGCCAAGGAAGGCTGGAGACTTGACTTTAAAAAACCAAACAAAACAAAAATGGAAAGCAACGACTGGAGAGGTTAATTTGCAAATCAGTTAAGTCTGGAGGAGTGGGTTTAATCAGTGTGGCAACAAAGAAGTTTGGACTTCAATTCCCAGAATTCCATAGCCATTACTATGTGCAGGGTAGACTTCAATTGTCTGTATTTCTCTTTCTCTCCTTCTCACTTTTTTTTCTCTCTCTTTCTCTCTCCCTCTCTCCTTCTCTTTTTCTTTCCTTCTCTCTTTCTTTCTCATTTTCTTTTTTCCTCTTTCTCCCTTTCTCTTTCTCCCCTTTCTCACTCTTTTTCTCCCTTTCTCTCTTGCTCTTTCACTTTTTTCTCCACCTCTCATTCTTTATTTCTCTTCCCCCTTTTCTTTTCTCTCTCTTTCCCTTCTCCCTTTCTCTCTCTCTTTCTTTTTCTCCCCCTTTCTCTCTGTCTCCCCTTTTCTCTCTTTCTTTGTTCTGAACACGGGAAGGGACAACCTCATGCTTAAGGCAAGGGCTAATTTTAAATCAGGGCAGGTGGCCCATCCCTGACTCCAGGCATAGAAATTTTAAAAATGCTTAAGGGGGGGAGCAAATCCATTTTTGAGACCGCGAAGGAACTTACTTAGCCAACATCATGATTGAAAATACACACACACACAACTAAGTCGGAGTTGTGTTTCTGCGGAGAAAAAGAGAATGAAAAGCAGAGATAGCCATCTGCTCAGGAGGGATCTAAAACAGATTTTTGAGCTGCATTAGCAAATAATCCCCAGCCACTTTGACTCATCATGGTTCACATTTCTCAGCAGGGTTGTACAGTAGTCCTCGAGTTACAACCACAATTGAGCCCCCAATTTCTGCTGCTAGACGAGGCAGTTGTGAAGCGAGCTTTGCCCTATTTTACTACCTTTTTTGTCACAGTTGTTAAATGAATCACAGATGTTAAGTGAGTCACATGGTTGTTAAGCGAACCTGGGCTTCCCCATTGACTTCGCTCGTCAGAAGGTCACCCCCAGGAGACACTGCGACCATCCTAAGTACGAGTCAGTTGCCAAGCACCTGAATTCTGATCATTTGACTATGGGGATGCTGCAATGGTCGTAAATGTGAACAACGGGCATAAGTCACTTTTTTTCAGTGCTATCATAACTTTGAAGTGGTCACTAAATGAATTGTTGTAAGTCAAGGACTATCTATAATTTTCCTTTCTTGTTCCTTAATGTAATTTTCCAAAGCCATAGAACAGGGTGGTGAATTTATTCTTCTTACAATTTATTCTTCTCTTTCTTTCTTTCTTTCTTTCTTTCTTTCTTTATTTCTTTCTCTTTCTTTGTTTCTTTCTTTCTTCCTTCCTTCCTTCCTTCCTTTCTTTCTTTCTTTCTACCTCTTTGTCTCATTTTTTCATTCTTCTTTCTCTTTTTTAATCTCCCTGCCTCACGCCTTCCTCCCTTCCTTTCTCTCCCTTTCTTTTTCTTTCTCTTTCTTTCTCTCTCTCTCTCTCTTTCTCTCTCTCTTGCTTCCTTTCTCCATTTACTAATGAAATTTATTTGCCATCCATGTCATATCCAACAATGTTTTAAAGACATTAAAACATTAAAGGCCTTAAAATCAATAGAAAAATTTAAGAGCACCAGGCTTACAAACATTGAGAATAATATTGACTTATGACCATTTGTTTAGTTACAACACTTAGGACCATTTTTCACACTTATGACCACTGCAGCATCCCCAAGGCCACATGATCAAAATTTGGATGCTCAGCAACTGATTCATATTTATGACAGTTGCAGTGTCCCGGGGTCATTTGATCCCCTTTTACAACCATCTGACAAGTGGAGTCAACGGGGAAGCCAGATTCACTTAACCCAGAGGTGGGATTCAAATTTCTGAACAACTGGTTCTGTGGGCGTGGCCTAATTTGTGAGTGTGGCTTGGTGATGTGACTGGCTGGGTGTGGCTTGCTGATTGGGCATGGCTTGTATGTAAATATTATACATATTTATGTAAATATAGAATTTTGTATTTAAAAAAAGAGCAACTTTTACCCAGAACCAGGCAAAGCAGGCAGTTGCTCACAGAATCACAGCTTCACTCAGAACTCTACTTTTCTGCAATCTGCTACCTGAGTCTGCACTGAAAAATGGAAGCTTCAGTCCTCAGGAAGGTTCAGCTCTGCTTTTAGATTAGCTAGAAAGCAAGAAATGCAACGATTTCCTGCTTTCTAGCTAATCTAAATCTCCCGGCAGAGCAGAACAGCTGATGGTTGGGAAGAAAAAAAAGGAAAAGTAGCAACTTACCAAAGGCAGGCAAGTTGGATGGCAACTTTCCTTACCAGGAACATCCTGGTAAGGCAACATCCTTACTAAGATAGTAAGGAGTGAGTAGACAGGGAAGCGAGGGGCCAGCCAGTGGAGCGATTTGCAAGTTATCCGAACTGCACAGAATCATAACAAGCGGTTCTATAGAACTGATCTGAGCCGGTAGAATACCATCCCTGACTTAACCACAGTGTGACTAACAACTTCAATGCTTCACTTAACAACAGTTGTAAAACGAGGGAAAATTCAGGGAACAAATTTAGCCACAGAAATTTAGGGCTCAATGAAGTGTCGTAAGTCAAGGACTATCTATATATAACACACCAGTGTTTAAATGTACCCAAGAAGTTCTCCATGTATGACCACAACGGAAAACAAAATTTCTGTTGCTAAGCTAGATGGTTTTTAAGTGAGTTTTGCCCCATTTTATGACCATTGTGGCCACAATTGTTGGAACAGTCACTAAAAGAACCTTGTACCTTGTCATGAAAAGGTTACATTTGGGTTTCTCATTTGATGGCAAGTATGAATAATAATCAACTTTTTCTCCCCTTCCCTTTCAGCTGGAGTTCAATCATGATCAAATTGAAGGTAAGAGGCGCAATCAAGGGGTTTCCCTAATTAATTAATTGCTAATTACTTCCAGTAGTTCAACCTCAAGGGGCTCTTGGCACCAGCATCCTTCACTAACAAAAGGGGGATAAACGACAGAAAAGGGGGAGCTTATCAGAACAGGTAATCCTCAAGTTATAACCGCTGGTAAGGAGGCAAATGGCGATCACGTGACTGTGAGGATGCTGCGACGGTCGTAAATATGAGAACCAGCTGTAACTTAATGTTACTCAGTGAAGGCAAGTTCTGGGACTTGAAATCTACCCCTGTTAAATCATGGTTGCCAGGGAATTCTGGGAATTGAAGTCCTCCTCTCTTAAAGCCTTCTGGCTAGGGGATTATGGGAGTTGGAGTCCACTCATCATAAGGCTGTGAAGAGTAAGTATTTCTCTCTGCTCTGAGCGCTCCTCGATGCTTCTTCATTTTCCACGTTGCACAGCCCTTTCCAACTTTTATTGGAGGCATCCTTATTTTGACTGCACAGCTAGACTCCTTTCGATCGAACCCTCCCGGCTTCTCCTGGTCTATTTCAAGCGCCCGGCCACCCCAAAACCCATCAGCAGCCGTGACTTGCTTGGCGGCATTGGACATTGAGGCAGGCAGAGGAGCTGGGAGCGAATTGATCTGCGGATGAGCAGCGCAGAATGTAAATCAATAGGCTGAGAGGAACAGTAGCAGGAAGGGGTCATTTTGAATTCATGCTATTTTATTTTATTTTGCTCGCTTGACAACAGTTGTTTGATAGCAAAACATAATTAGATGGAAGGGACCCTGGAGGTCATCTAGTCCAACCGCCAGCTCAAGCATGAGGAGACCCTACAATCAGGACTCAACTTAACCACCACAATTGAGCCCAAAATTTCCATTGCTTCAGTGAGACAACTGTTAAGTGAGCTTCGACCCATTTTGTGACCTTCCTTGCCATCGTTGTTAAGTGAATCACTGCAGCTGTTAAGCTAGTAACACGGCCATCAAATGAATCTGGCTCCCCCATTGACTTTGCTTGTCAGAAGTCGCAAAAGGGGATCATGTGACACTGCAATGGTTGGAAATGGTTGGTTGCCAAGGTTCCAAATTTTGATCATGTGACCATGGGGGATACTGCAACGGTCATAATTGTGAAATATGGTAATAAGTCCCTTCCTACCTTCCTTTCTTCCTCTTTCCTTCCTTCCTTCCTTTCTTTCCTTTTCTTTCCCTTTCTTTCTCATTCTCTCTTTTTCTTTTTTCTCATTCCTTTCTTCTTTCCTCGCTCCCTCCCACCCTCCCAGCCTTAACTTTTTCTTCTTCCTTCCTTTCTCTTTCTTCTTTCTCATTCCTTTCTTTCTTCCCTCCTCCTCCTTTCTTCCCTCCTCACACCTCCCTCCCTCTTCTCTTCTCTCTCTCTTTCTTTTGTCTTTCTTTCTTTTTCTCTCCCATAGCTGGATAACCAATGCCTGCCGTGCAGTGCCCTTCATCTAATTATCAAGCTCTCTCCCTGCTTTATTTCTTTACGGCTTCTGAATGCCATGATATTTCAAATATGGCCCCGGGGAGAGTCATCCACAAAGCAAAGACTCCATAGAGCCACTTCTGTTGTTGGGAGATACTGTACCTGGGACAAAATCATTTTGTAATTTTATTTAGTGCGATTCAGCCCCGTAACCTACTGACAATCTGTTGTGCATGTAAATGTCAAAAACTAGAGCAAAGTGATTAACGGAATGAAGAAGAACGAAGGAAAGTAACCAGCCAGCAATGTCTGGGTGAAAATTATACATGCAATTAATCCTCAGCTTACAACCATTCATTTACTGACTACTTGAAATTACGATGGGTAAGCAAAGTCAACGGGTTAGCTGGATTCACTTAACAAGCAAGTTCCCAACTTAACAACTGCAGCGACCCGCTTAACAACAATGGCAAGACAGGTCATAAAATGGGGCAAATCTCATAGATTATCAGTCATCCAATTCTCGATAATAACCGGGGAATTTAAAACTTTCAAAATGCTCCTGAACTTTGAAATGCTTAAATACGCCAAATGTTATGTTTTTCTGCATCTGATATTTGCGGAGTTTGGTGGCCCTGCTTTAAGCTAATTAGGAAGATGGGTTGTCACTGTTGTTTTTTCCTGTTGGAGTCCCACATTCTTGTGTTGGACAAATCTTATTATCATAAACTGGGTGTTTTTTTGTTTCCTTTTCTTTCTTTCAAACTGTCCCCCTGGAGACATTGAAATGCACTGGAATGAAAATCGATCTGATAATGAAACCAACAGCAAAGTTTTTCAAACTTTTAAAAAGCAAACCAAATCAGAAAATTCAGAGGAGTTGTAAATGAGGAATTATTATATTTAAATAACCCCTTGTTCACTTATTTATTTATATTTCCTATTTCATAATCACCATATCCCTTTGGGAGGGAAGTGCCAACGAACAAAATGAAATTGAGGAAGTCTTCAACTTACAATCATTCGTTTAGTGATCATTCAAAGTTACAACGGCACTGAAAAAATGGACTTATGACTGTTTTTCACACTCGCAACTGTTGCAGCATTCCCCGTGGTCACGTGATCAAAATTCAGACATCTTGGCAACTGGTTCCTATTTATGATGGTGGCATCATCCCGTAGTCATCTGCTACCCCTTTGCAACTTTCTGACAAGCAAATTCTTTGAGGGAAGCCATTACTAATTTAACAATGGTGGGTATTCACTGAACAAACGTAGCAAGGAGGGTCGTAAAATGGGGAAAACTTCATGTAACAGCTGCCTCAACAGAAATTTGAGGGTCAATTGTGGTCGTAAATCGAGGACTATGTGTGTATCAGAATAACAGAGTTGGAACAGAGTTAAAAGAATGTGGAGGTCATCTAGTCCAGCCCACTGTCTGAACAGGAGACCTCCATACTGGATAAATGGCTATCCAATTTCTTCTTAAAAACCTCCAGTATTGGAGCATTCACAACTTCCAAAGGCAACTTCTGTTCCACTGGTTAATTGTCCTCACTGTCAAATTTTTTTCCTTAATTCCAGGTTGCTTCTGCCCTTGATGAGTTTCCATCCATGGCTTCTTCTCTTGCCTTCAGGTGCTTTGGAGAATAGCTTGACCACCTTTTCTTTGGGACAGCCCCTCAAATACTGGAACAATGCCCCTTTTTTTCATTAAAGCAGACATCCCCAATCCCTGCAACTGTTCTTCATATGTTTAGCCTGCATTCTTCATACATTTTAGTATGCGCCAACCATCTGGTGCAGTTACCAAAAAAAGCCAATGCAGTGCTAGGCGGCATTAACAAGGGGACAGAATCCAGATCACGTGAAATGTTAATACCACTTTATAAGGCCTTGGTGAGACCACAATTTGGAATTCTGCATCCAAAGTTGGTCACCATGATGTAAGAAAAGAGGTTGAGACTCTGGAAAGAGTGCAGAGAAGAGCAACAAAAGAATAATTAGGGGACTGGAGGTTAAAACATATGAAGAATGGTTGCAGGAATTGGGTATATCTGGTTTAATGAAAAGAAGGACTAGGGGTGACTTGATAGCAGACTTCCAGTCTTTGAGGGGCTGCCCCAAAGAAGAAGAGGGGGGTTAAGCTATACTCCAAAGCATCTGAGAGCAGAACAAAAGGCAACAGATAGAAACAAATCAAGAAGAGAAGTGACTTAGAACGAAGGAGAAATTTCCAGACAGTGAGAACAATTAACCAATGGAACAACTTGCCTCCAGAAGTTGTAAATGCTCCAACACTGGAAGGTTTTAAGAAGAGGCTGGACAGCCATTTATCTGAAATGGTACAGGATCTCCTGCTTGGGCAGGGGGTTGGACTAGTTGACCTCCAGGGTGCCTTCCAGCTCTATTATTCAGTATTCTACCTTGCAAACAATTTCGCACAATTTTTTCTGTGGTGTTGTTTTTGTCGCCGTCTTCAGAATTCAGGGAGGTCTTTGAACTCTTCGACCGGACTCCAAAGGGCGAACTGAAAATCACCTACGGGCAATGTGGGGATGTCTTGAGGTCCTGTGGGCATAACCCCACCCAGGCAGAAGTCCATAAAGTCCTCGGACGCCCGAAACCAGACGGTCAGTCTCTGCTGTTCAATGGCCTTGAGCGATAAGCAATTTTGCACGTTGAGTAGGTTTTTCCATCCAAAACGGGCTAAATAAGGAAGTCCTCACTTAATGACCAGTCCCTTAGAGACTTCTTTAAGTTAGGGTGGATTTTCCCAGACCTTCTTATGACTCGGTTTCAAAATTCCGATAGTCGCCCCTCTCCCACGCACTCACGCGGCGGTCCCATTTTGGGATGCTCAGCCCGTATTACGGCTGTTTTGATGTATCCTCTGGTTACACAATCGTCTTTTGCGGTGTTTTTTGGGTTGGCTACTGGCAAAAGATGCCACTGGGGAAAAGGGGTTCATTTAACAATGGCGACGCTTGCTTAGTAATTGTAGCATTCGCTTAATGACCGAGGCATTTACATCGTGACTGCAGTGTTTTCTTAACAACTGCAATGTTTGCTTAATAATGCAGCATTCATTTAATAACTGCAGCATTCACTTAACAATTGCAGTGTTTGCTTAATGACTGCAATGTTTGCTTAATGACTGCAAATGTTTGCTTAATAACTGCAGCATTCACTTAGCGACTGCAGTGTTTGATTAATGACTGAAAAATTCACTTAACGAATGCAGTGTTTGCTTAATAACTGCAGTGTTCGCTTAACAACTGCAATGTTTGCTTAACGACTGTAGTGTTCACATAACTGTAGCATTCGCTTAACGACTGCAACGTTTGTTTAATAACTCATTCACTTAATGACTGCAGTGTTTAATAACTCATTCACTTAATGACTGCAGTGTTTGCTTAGTAACTCAGCATTTGCTTAATGTCTGCAGTGTTTGCTTAATAACTCAGCATTTGCTTAATGACTGCAGTGTTTGCCTAGTGACTGGGATGTTTGCTTAATGACTTCAGTGTTCGCATAATAACTTCAACGTTCACTTAATGACTGCAGTGTTTGTTTAATAACTGCCGGTAGAACATTCACTTAACGACTGCAGTGTTTGCCAAATGACTGCAGCATTCATTTCACAACTGCCGTATTCGCTTAACAACGGCAGCAGCTTGCTTCCCAAAGTTGCGGGTGGCTCCATCCCTGGAGTTTCTCAAGAAGAGACCGGGCAGCCCTTTTGTCCAAGATCGCCTCTCCTGCTCGAGCAGGGAGTCAGACTAGAGGACCTCCAAGGTCCCCCTGTCGTTCTTCCGCTAAGGGTTTGCTTTGCAGTGTGGCGGGTGAAACTTGTCCTCTCTTTGGGCAGAGATGAACAGCAAGATGCTGGACTTCGACACGTTCCTGCCCATGCTCCAGCACATCGCCAAGACCAAAGACACGGGGACCTTCGAGGACTTCGTGGAGGGCCTGCGCGTCTTCGACAAGGAAGGGAACGGCACCGTGATGGGAGCGGAGCTGCGCCACGTCCTGGCAACCCTCGGTAAGGCTGGCCCCACAGAGGGGAAGGGAGCAAAATGGAGGGAGCCTTTCATCGTGGCATCATTTTCTCACACCGACTTGAAATGTAAAGAGGAAGTCCTCCACTTACGGGACCAGGATCCCCGTTGCTAAGCAAGGCGGGATGTTCAGGGAGGCCAGCTCGATTTCATAACCCCCCCGCTTTTTTTTAATAAGCAGGGTTTTATCAATAACAATAGCCCTTCGATTCTATAGCGCTTCACGGGACTTTTACAGCCACTTCTAAGCGGTTTACACAGAGTCAGCATTTTGCCGCCCAACAATCTGGGTCCTTGTTTAACTGACTTCAGAAGGACGGAAGGCAGAGTCAATCTTGAGCCTGGTGAGATTCAAACTCTTGGCAGTGGGCAGAGTTAGCCTGCAATACTGCATTCTAAACACTGCACACCATGGAAGGCAGTGGTGGGATTCAAATTTTTTGACTACCAGTTCTGTGGGTGTGGTTTGGTGGGCGTGGCAGGGGAAGGATGCTGCAAAATCCCCCTTTCCTCCCCACCCCACTAGCCTGCTTTCCAGCTCCGTTCTCCTGTGCAGGGCAACCAAAGGAGACCCAGCCAATCAGCTGGGACTCGACGGGAGGCAGAGAATGGAGGGGAGCAGGGCCAGTCAGAGGTGGCATTTGCTGGTTCTCCAAACTACTCAAACTTTCCACTACTGGTTCTCCAGAACCGGTCAGAACCTGCTGAATATCCACCTCTGATGGACAGATGGAAGGAAGGAAGGAAGGAAGGAAGGAAGGAAGGAAGGAAGGAAGGCAGGAAGGAAGGAAGGAAGGAAGGACAATAGCACTTAGACTTCTATACCGCTTCACAGTGCTTTATAGTCCCCTCTAAGTGGTTTACAGAGTCAGCATTTTGCAAAATAGAGCAAAGCTCACTTAACAACTGTCTTGCTTAGCAGCATACATTTTGTGGTCATTAAGTCGAGAACAACCTGTGTTTGCGACGACTGGCTGTCAGTCCCTTTTTTGAGTACCATTGTAACTTCCAACGGTCACTAAGTGAACAATAGTAAGTCGAGGGCTGCCCAAAGTTCAAACCTTCGATTCTGCTCTTCCCTGTTTGAATAGTAGAAGATAAGTTCCATTCCAGTCCCATTTTGAAGACTTCAAAGAACCTGTGAGCATTCATCAAATGTTGAATTATTTCCTGTTTTCCTCCATTGTTTTTCTTCTTCCAGGAGAAAGATTAACTGAGGAAGAAGTGGATAAATTGATGGCTGGTCAAGAGGACTCCAATGGGTGTATCAATTATGAAGGTGAGATGGTTCTTCAGGAGGTGACCTTTTTCTACTGTTGTGGGTTGTGGGTTGATGTTCTCCTTGGGATTTGACCTTCTTGAGAAACGAGGGGTGGGGGCAGGTTATAAATCACTTTTATGAGAAAGATCAATAGGGAAGAGAGGATGGAATAAATGATGGCTCACCAGTTCCTGCCCAGACGAAGGGACCAGAAAAAATGGCCCAGTGGGATATAAATTATTCAGGACATCTAAGTGATTTTTAAAGTCCAGGTTATGGGAGGGGTGGGCTGGGTGTGTGTGTCACACCTTCGGGTTCATTGTGCTTCCTAGATGAAAAACAGCACCAGCAAAATGTAAAGGTTGGGGGGAGATAATACCTACCATGCAACAGCAGTATGAAGTCTTTTCAAAGGATGAGATTTTCAGGACAATTAGAAGAACCGAGGTGCTAAAAGAAAACTGCAAATTTGTTGTCACCTTTGATTGGGCAAAATGGTGCATTGTTGTATTTCTTGAACTGAGATACCTCAAAGGGGTGATTGACAGAATGGGCCTGAAGTCTGGAAGCCAGGGTACCAGGAAAAAAAAAGAAATTTGGGGAAGGTGTGGCTGCTTTAAGGCTACTCACCATTGCAACATTCCATGACAATTTCCCAGTCAGTCTAGCAATCCCTCACTCCCTTCTCCAACCTAGCAGCAGCTACTTACCTGTCTGCCAGGAAGGGAAGGGTAAGGGAGGGTTGGAGGGATGAAAAGAGGAAGGGAGGGGTAAAAGGGAGGAGAGGAAAGGAAAGGAAGGACAGTTGAGAAAGGGAAGGAGGGGGAACAAAGAGACAGAAAGAAGGAAGAATGGACAGATGGAAAGAAAGGAGGACAACAGGAATAGGGAAGGAGAGACAGAAGGAAGGAAAAGAGGAAGGGAGGAAGGGGAAAGGAAAGAAGGAAGGAAGGAAAAGAGGGAGCCAGGGAGGGGAACAGAAAGGAAAGAAGGATGGACAAACGGTAGGAAAAAAGGAAGAAAAGGGTAGAGAGGAAGGGAAAGGAAGATTTCTGATGTTTCCTCTCAGCTTCCCACAAGAAAAGCCATTGGGGAAGCCAGTAGGAAGCCAGAGGTCGCTCCCAGTCATTCTGTTTCTCTGCTTAGTTAAGCAAATATCTCCAAAACAATGACCCAGTGGGGAACAACATGTTTCCCAGTGATGGTATAAGAAATTTGGAAGGGATCTGGGAGATTTGGGGATTTATAATGTGCGGAAGAGTGACATTCTTGCAAACATTCACCCTCCCTTTCCCCCCCCCCCAATTATTTTAGCCTTTGTGAAACACATCATGGCAAGTTAAAATGGCAGGTAAGAGGATCCTTATCTTAATTCTCCTTCGCTTGGTTCCCTTTTGCGGCTTTTGTTTATGTTTTCTCCAGTCTCGGCCTGAGAGCTGATTGAGGCTGAGATAACGCAGCTCATTCCACTCTTTATAGCTCAGAAACCCATGTTTGTTGCTGCCCTTTCTTTCCCTGTCAAACTGAAGGAAATACAGGAAGTCCTTGACTTACAACAGTTTGTTTAGTGACTGTTCAAAATTACAACAGCACTGAAAAATGTGATTTACGGCTGTTTTTCACACAACCGCTGCAGCATCCCCATGGGTTACAATACATGACAAGAACTGAGACACTTGGTGACTGACTCACATTTATGACAGTTGCAGTGTGCCCAGGGTCATGTGATCCCCTTTTGAGACCTTCTGACAAGCAGAGTCAATGGAGGAAGCCAGATTCACTTAACAACCACGTTACTAACTTAACAACCACAGGGCTTCATTTAACAATGGTTGGGAAGGAAAATGGTAAAACGTGGCAAAACTCATTTAACAAATGTCTCGCCTAACAACAGAAATCTTGGGCTCCATTGTGGTTGTAAGTCGAGGACTGCCTGTGTTCTCATTTTTCATCGTTGCATCTTCAACCATCTCCTGAATTGACGTAAATTTAAATCCTAAAAATGGAACTGAAGCCAAATGAATAATTGGGGATAATTCAGAGAAATCCTGAAGTAATTTGAATCTAAGACTGAAATCATATACAGGTTGTCCTTGACTTACGACCACAACTAAGCCCAAAACTTCCATTGCTAAATGAGCTTTGCCTCATTTTATGACCTTTCTTGCCACAGTTGTTCAGCGAATCACTGCAGTTGTTAAGTGAGTCACACAATTGTTAAGTGACTCCTGCTTTCCCTGTTGACTTTGTTCATCAGAAGGTCGCAAAAGGGGATCACGTGACACACACCCTGGACACTGCAACCATCATAAATGTGAGTCAGTTTCCAGGCATCCTAATTTTGATAAACATGGGGATGCTACAATGGTCGTAAGTGTGAAAACTGGTTATCCGTCCCTATTTTCAGTGCCATTGTAACTGAAATTTTGAACAGTCACTAAATGAAGTGTTGTAAATTGAGGACTACCTGCATTGCACAATACCTGCCCTTTGGGTGAGATGCCCCCAACACAATTTACATCCCTGGATTCAAAACAACGATGTGGGCACAGGCTAGTCTCAAGTGACAGACCACAATCAGGGCCCGAAGGTCTGTCATTAAGCAAGGCAGTTGCTAAGAGAGTCACATCTGATTTTGTGCCTTTTTTGGCCACGGGTGTTGCATGAATCACTGAGGTTGTTAAGAGAAACCCACGGTCATTCAAAAATTGAAGATGGAAGATTTTGCAACCAAAATCTTCCTTTTTGACAATTGCTGCCTTCTTCTATCACAAATGCTAAAGATGGATTTTGTGTTATTTCCCCCCCTTTTTTTTGCAAGTCAACAACCAGCAAACTCTTTGCCCCAGTCTTGAGATGACTCATAATCGGTGCTGATATACATTTATTTTTTTCCCCTCTTGGGAAACGTTTGACCAGTGTTTTTTCCTGCAAAAATGAAAATGTGTGGGTACATTCCCTAGATAAAAACGAGAGAAAACAGCCCAACTTTATCGGTCCGGTTGTTTGTCTGCTCTGGTTTATTTATCACTTCCAAGTTCCTGGTCTTGTTTGCTTAGTCAAATCTGGAATGACTCAAGTTATGATGGGCTCAGATTGGTGGGATGGGGTTGTTATTTTTTTTACTGGGGTCCTTATCTATCCTCCCAAAGTCCCAGGGAAGGAAGGAACGAAGTGAACAACCAGCCAGACACTTTATTGGCTGCGAAATGCAGGGTTAAATTCTCCCTTCTTTCCCTCCTTCTCTTTCTTTTTTTCCTTCTTTTCTTTTTTCTTCCTCCCTTCACTTCTTCCCTCCCTCCCTCCTTTCTTTTTTCTCTTTTCTTCCCTTCCCTTCTCCATCCTGTTCCTTCTATCACTTTCTTTTCATCCTTCCTCCCTTCCTCCTTTCCATTCTTCTTTCTCCTCTTTTCAATTTTCCTCCACTCTTTTCCTCCCTCCCTCCTTTCCTTCCTTCCCTCCCCTTCCTCTTTCCTTCCTGTGTCTCCCCTTCCTTCCTTCTTCTGTTCCTTCTTCCTCCTTTCTTTCCTTTTTCTTTCTTCTGCCTTCTCTTCTTCCCTGTTCCCTTCCTTCCCCCTCCTTTTCTTCCTCCCTTCCTCCTTCCCTCTCTCCCTTCCTTCTTTTCCTTCTCTTCCCTCCTGTTTCCTTTTCGCTTTCTTTTTCCCTCTCTTCTCCTTCCTTCCATCCCTCCTTTCTTTGTCCTTCTCTCTCTTTTCTCCCTTCTTCCCACCTGTCTTTCCTTTCCCCCCCTTTCTTCCTCCTCCTCTCTTTTCCTTCCTTCTTTCCTTCCATCCTTCCCTCCCCTTTCCTGAAACCATGCAACTGAAGCCCACCCCCTATCCCCTCCCCATTTCACATGAGAAACGTTTTGATTTCCTCTGGGTGACTTTTTTGCCCTGCTGACCCTGCGGACACTGTGAAAGCCCAGCACTAAAGTGCATGAAATTAAGTCTGGGTGGAGTTAGAGGGGGGGCTGGCTGGACTTAGGGCTCTCCTCTGCCTTGAACCCACAGCCATCCTGTCCCTTCTGCTCCAGCCGCGCTTAGCAAAGACCTGTGGTTGTGCTGTCTGTTTGCGGGTCCGTGTTGTGTCTTCGCCAAAAGCTCAGGGATGCTCAGCCCACCCACAGACTCCACTTTCTGCACAGGTCACAACAACCAGATTAGAGGCAACAATTTGCTTCCTCCGCTCTCCCCCCCCCCCGTATTTTTGGGACACCACCCACTTCCCCCCCCAGTCAAGGGCTCACCCGGCTCCGTGCCTGGAAAGCCGCCAGGCAAGAAAATTGGCCATTTTCCCAGGTTTTAAGTGTTTTCAAGTACTGACTGGGAGCAATTTGGAGAAAATGTACATTTACTGTTTTCCTCGTCTCTCTCGCCATCATCTATCTTCCTTCCTTCCCTTCATCCTTCCCTCCCTCCCTCCCTCTCATTCCTTCCTACTATTCCTTTTCTTTCCTTCTTTTCTTTCTTCCTTTGCTTCTTTACTCACTCACTGCTCCCTCCCTCTCTCCCTTTCTTCCTTTTCCTTCCTTTCCTCTCTCCTTCCTTCTCCTGCCTCTCTCCTCCCTCCCTCCCTCCCTTTTTTTCCTTCCTTGAACCCTCTCCCCTCCCCTCCCTTCTCTTCTGGCTAGGGAATTCTGGGAGTTGAAGTTCATCCATCTTCAACATGCCAAAGTTGAGAAATACTGATTTTTATTCTTCAACTTCAATCACAATTAGGGCCAGAATATTGGACGTTAAGTGAGTCGCACCTACAACCTTTTCCACTACGGTTGATCAGGAAATACCTGGAACCAGTGCTGGTATTCAACCGGTTCACACCAGATCTGGCAAACCAGTAGCAAGAATTTGGCGTGGGTCACGGAACCAGTAGTAAGTTCTGGCTGGCCATGGGCCCCCACCGACCTGCCAGACATTCGCCTTCCTGAGCCCCCAGGGGAGCCTTAGGGGAGCAAAAAACCCCCCCCAGAGGTTCTTCTGAGGCTAGGAAGCTCCCCCAAATGGGTGGGGCCACCAAAAAGCCACGCCCATCCAGTCACATGGCCACGCCCACCAAGCCACACCCACAAAACCAGTGGTCAAGGTTTTTGAATCCCACCACTGCCTGGAAGTGAGTGGTGGAACTCCGGGGAGTGGAGTAAAGAAGGAGTAGGGAAAGCGAGGAAAGTGGAGTAAACATGAATTGTAGAGTATGGAGTAGACATGGAGCAGAGTCGAGCTGGTGCATGTTGGCTAACTCTTTCTCTTTTGGTTTTCAGGATTGTTTTCTTCCATAAGTGACGGAGGTTTTGGACGTCTTCAGATGGACTTTGAGAACCAAATTTTAAACTCTGCCTAGTTACTCCTCACTTCAACCCTACTATCTTTTCCTGTCCTCCCTGCCTGCCTCCTCTGCAGCCATCAACTTGCAAATTGTATCTTCCCAGCCTCTGAGGAAGACTTCTGCTACTCTTCGTGGGGACCTTGCAACATCTAAGTTCTCTGCAGGACACAATTTGCAATTACATTGCCTGTACTACCTGTAGTAGTGAATGAGTTGTTTACTACTCTGAAAATTGGTCCTTGAAACTATTAAAAGTGCTGAATATGACCCTCTCATGTATCTATTAAGTCTACCTGTTAGTAGCAAAAGAACACTTTACTACTATAAACAACCTCTCTGTTGTATCTATCTGGCCTATCTATACATGGTCTACCTGTACCAGTAAATGAATGTACTCTGAGTAATTAGTCTTGTAATTAGGGACAATGGTAACAGTCTACCTATATCTATTACATCTACTTCCCATAGCACTAAATGAATAGCTTACTACTATGAATAACATTTCTTCTATTAATAATTTCAACCATATTCCATCTATTACATTTACTCCTGTAATACTACATGATTACCTTACCACTATAGGAAATAATCTTGGTAACTTAGTAGTTTTAACTATGATCCACCCATCCCCCTATAATATCTTCCTGTAGCAATAAATGAGTAGCTTAGTACTAGGAATAATAAACTTTATAACTATTAACGGTTTTATCTACAATGCATTGATTATATCTACCACCAGCAGTAATAATGAGTATTTCACCAGTATGAGCAATAACCCTAATAGCTTCAATTCAAATACAACTACATATTTACATCCACCATCAATAGTAGTAAATGACTACTTTACTGTTTTGAACAATAACCCTTGTAACTATTAATGCAATACTGCAACTGCAATACGCTTACAATACACTTACTGTGGATTGCATTCTCCTGGCTATCGTAATGAATGAGTAGTTTATTACTATGAGTAATAATCCTTGTGAGTAACTATTACCATATCTTTGGTGAGGGCATTTGAGTTTATTCCCCTTTTTTTCAAATCTTCTTTTGGAAAAGCTGAGCAAATGTGGTGTAAATGCTGGAGGATGTGAAGTTTTGTGTATCTTGGTTTGTGTGTGTGTGTGTGTGTGTTATGTGTATGTGTATGTGCATGTGTCTCTGTGTGTTGGTGTGCAAGACAATCAATAAGGCAGCGGAAGGAGTGTTGTGGTTGCAAATATTCAAAAGTGGCACCGCTCATATCACAAAACTCAATTTGCACTTTGGCTTGTCCAGAATAAGTAGTCCTCGATTTACGATGGGTCACTTAGCGACCGTTTGAAGTTACACTTGACCTAAAAAGGGTACTTACAACCTGGCTTTTTTCTGACTGTCACAAACACCCTCACTTCACGAAACTAGGCAATGATGTGTTCCCCCTTATGACTGCTGTGTTCACTTAATGACCACTGCAAAAAGTCATAAAAATCAAGTCAGTTTTATCACTGCCCTGTTTTATGGCTGTCACAACTTATGACTGTGATGGGCAGGTTCCATTATGGTCACATGGCAAGGGCTACTGGTGCTCCCTTCTGCCCTGGGAACACCACTGATTGCAAAATGAGACTCCCACCAGAGAGAAAAAATTCTTAATTTCTTCCCTAATTATGAGCCAAACTCTCTTTCTGCTCCTTGTGGATCCAACATGGACACTGTCCCCAAACCTGCCCCCCTTTAACCCTGTTTGCAGAGGGAGGAATATTTGCAAGATCTTGGCTTAAGGTTTGCAAATCTTGTGGTTGATCGTTAAACCCTGAATTCAGCTATCCAATAAGGAATAGGGATGGTCCTTCCTTTCCCTCCATCCTTCCCTTCTCTTTCTCCTTCTTTCCTTCCCCTCCCTCCTTCCTTCTTTTTCTTTCCCTCTCTCCTTTCCTTTCTCTTTCTCCTTCCTTCCTTCAATTCATCCTTTCCCTTCCTTTCTTTCTCTTTCTCCTTTGCTTTTTTTGTCTTTTCTTCACTTTTCTTTCAAGCATTTCCTTTCCTTTTCGTTCCTTCCCTTTGCCTTCTTTCTCTCCCTCCCTGTTTCTCCTCCATTCCTTTGTCTTTTCCTCACTTTCCTTCCTTCCTTCCCTCCTTTCTGGTCCATTCTGCTAATACTCCTCCAACATTTTTACAATAGCTCTTTCTTAAGAAGCATCCAAACTAAAACACCTCCTATAGTCCACAACTTAATGATTCATTTAGCGACCATTTGCACTGAAAAAATCACCTATGAACAGGTGATTTTCACACTTACGACCTTTGCAGTCTCCCCACAGTCACATGATCAAAATTCAGACCCTTGGCAACTGACTCGTATTTATGATGGTCACAGTGTGCCTAGGGTCACGTGATCCCCTTTTGTGACTTTCTGACAAGCAAGGGACCATGAAGGAAGCTAGATTCACTTAATGACCCTGTTATTCACTTAACAACGGCAGTGATTCCCAGCTTAGCAGTGGAAATTCTGGTCCCAGGTTCTCTCCCAAGAAAACGATGGAGAGAGAGAGGAAATGTGAAATGATGGATGGTTCACGGAGGGAATCCATCACGGAAGATGCTAAGAATGAACCATGATATCAGCCCAAAAGGAACGTGGTTCCCAAGTGACCCATTTGTGCCTTGGTTTCTCTCTGAAATTCTGCGTCTCTTTGGGGTCTTTTTTCCATTCTTCCTCTGGGAATCACACGGGGGGGGGGAGAGGTCAGTCAGATCAATACTTTCACTGTAGGTAGGAAGCTGAGTAAGGAAATTGGGAAGAAAGGAAGGAAAAGAAAGAAAGAAAGTGACAGACAGACAGACAGAAAAAGAGATATTGACAGACAGGAAGAACAAGAAAGATTGAACCAGACAGACAAATGGGAAAGAGAGAGAGAGAGAATAGCAAGACTGACAGAGGAAGAAAAAGAGAGGGGAAAAAATAGAAAGAAAGAAAGAAAGAATTGACAGCCAAAGAAAGCAATAAAGAAAGAATCAGAAAGGTTGACAGGCAGGCAGACGAAGAAAGAGAGAGAGAGGATGGGAAAGAGAAGCAAGGCCCCCTTAAGAATTCCCCAAGAGGGACCCCCCCTCTCCCTTATTCTGCATTCTTGGCAGCCCCTCCAAATTCTTCTCCCCCTCCCTCCTTTGTCCCAGGGACCCTCGCATTCCAGTAACCCGACACCCCTCCCGCAGCGAACTCAAACCGGCTAAACTCCCCTCTTGACCTGTTGAGTTATTTCGGGAAGCTCGGCTCTGCCCCCCCCTCCCCAAGGCCCTTGACCGGCATGACCTAGACCCTTCCAATTAGAGATGCTTCCCCCACGCTCCCCATTCACACCCCTTCTGGTGGCCGCGTCTGCGGCGCCCCACCAAGTGCGGTGCAGGGTGCAACGATGGTCCCGTCTGCGCGCGTCCCCATCGGCCGGTGTGCCCGAGCTCCGTGAGGTGCCATGGGCACAGCCGGCGGATGGCCCTGGCGGGAGTAAGTCACGCGCCTCCCACGCAAACCCCCGCCTCCCACCCTCGCTCAGTGGGTTGTCTTGTGTCCGAGGGGGTCTCTTGCCATGGCCGAAGGGGCTAGAAAATATAGGCTGCAACGTTGGCACCTCCCTCAATTTGAGAGCGCTCCTGGGTCTTCGCGTAGGGACAATGAGACGAGGTCGATCACGGACGTCCTTTCTACTCATTCCTACTCGTACTCCATCTTCCCTGCCCCGCCTCCTTCCCAACAGCATCCATGGCTCTGCAGAGACCCCCAGGCCCCCCAATTTTATAAAGCCCCCCCCTTCACAATGTTACATACAGGCAGTCCTCGACCTACGACCACAACTGAGCCCAACATTTCTCCTGCTCAGCGTTTTTCTTGCCACCGTTGTTAAGCGAGTCCCTGCAGTTTTGACAGGTCGCAAAAAGGGGATTGCATCCATGACCCTGGGGCACTGCCATCGTAAATATGAATCAAGCATCCAAATATAAATCACCCACATCTATGGGAATTTGCGACTGCTCATTTAGCAAAGCAATGGTGCAAAGGCACTGAAAAGGTGACTTTTAGCCCATCCTCACACTTATGACCGTCGCAGCATTCCCCAGGGTCACCTGATCAGAATTCAGATGCTTGAAGACCAGCATGGATTTAGGATAGTTGCAACTGTTGGAAGGATTATCCTTCTGGGTTCAGTTCCAAGTGGGGAAAAAGACCCTGGAAACACGGAGGCTGTTTGAAAGGTTTAATGGTGGACAGGACCCCATGGCCTGGAGCTCCAGAGTGAAAAGGAAGGATGATCACACGCTCCAAGGTGAAGGAAGAGATCAAGAAAAGGGGCTGAGGGGCTGAGAGTGCCTGGGTTTTATCCCCTTTGTTGGCATTTGAACTGGAGCTTGCATTCTGATTGGTTGGCAGCCCCCATGGGGCCATGCAAGGGCAACTAGGCTGTCCTGAGTCCCTGGCTTGGTTGAGCCTGGCTGGATGATGATGCACTGAAAGGGCTTTGGGCAATTGCTATCGTTTTACCTGGAGATCTTTGTTATGTAAAGTATTCCGGCCCAAGCCTTAATGGCCCACCCATTAACAAAGGTGGGGGTGAGTTTCTGCTTCTGAGTTTCTATTCTGTTTAGATGAGATATTCTGCCTTTTTAATATTTCCCAGGATATTTCATTTTTCTAGGAGAGGGGTGGGTGCTAATTCTCTGTAGCAAAGTCCAGGGGGTCATGGGATGTCTTGCTTTATGACCATCATAACTTACAATCATTATGGTCATAATTTGAGGACTACCTATAGTGGCGCAAGTAGAGGGTCAGAGGGCTGCAGGAAAGAATGTCCTTGAATAATGTTTGGATCAAGGAATCAGGAAGAAAAAAGAGAATTTTTCAAATACAGGTAGTTCTCGACTTAAAGTCATTTGTTTAGTGACCGTTCAAAGTGGCACTGAAAAAAAGTGACTTAGGACCGTTTTTCAGCTGACCATTCGAGCATCCCCATGGTCACAGGATCAAAATTCAGACACTCGGCAGCTGACTCATAGTTATGACGGTTGCAGTATCCCAGTGGGGGGTCGGGTGTCACACAATCCCCTTTTGCAACCTTCTGTCAAGGAAAGTCCCTAGGGAAGCTCAGATTCACTTAACAACTGTGTGGCTCATTTAACAACTGCAGTGATTCACTTAACAACTGTGGGAAGCAAGGTCGTAAAATGGGGGGAAACTCTCTTTAGGACTGTCTCATTTAGTGATGGAAATTTTTGGCTTAATTGTGGTTGTAAGCTGAGGACCACCTGTCAATCTTTCTTTTTCTTTCTTTTGTTGTTTCTTTCTTTCTTCCTTTCTTATTTCCTTCCCCTCTTTCTTTCCTGTTTGTCTGTGTCAATCTTTCTTGTTCTTTCTTTCTGTCTGTCAATATCTCTTTGTCTATCTGTCTATCAATCTTTTTCTTTCTTACTTATTTCTTTCTTTCTTTCTTTTCCTTCCTTCTTTCCTTTTCTTTCCTTTTCTCTGTATCTATTTCTCTTTTTCTCTCTCCCTTTCTCCCTCTTTCTCTTTCTTTCTTTCTTTCTTTCTTTCTTTCTTTCTTTCTTTCTTTCTTTCTTTCTTTCTTTCTTTCTTTCCTGTTTGTCTGTCTGTGTCAATCTGTCTTGTTCTTTCTATCTGTCAATCTTTCTTTTCATTCCTTCCTTTGTTCCTCTTCCTTGTCTATTTCCTCATTAACCTTCCTCCTCCTCCCCTTCCTCCTCCTCTTCCTCCTCCTCCTCTTTGTAGACCCTGAATCAGGGGTGGGATTCCTTCCTCCTCCTCCTCCTCTCTATCTCCTTCTCCTCCTTGTCTATCTTTTCCTCTTCCTCCTGCCAGTCCTCCAAAGGTCATCTAGAGGGAGACTTATGGACTTGCTTCGGCAGTTCAGGGGCCCCTAATAAAAGAGACCTCTGAGCTAGATGGTCCAGTTGGCCAGTGAAGCAGGATACTGCTTGCATGGTTTTGCTCTTTGTAGACCCTGAATCAGTGGTGGGATTCAAAAATTTTACTACCAGTTCTGCGCGCATGGTTTTGTGGGCGTGGCTTGGTGGGCGTGGCAGAGGAAGGTTACTGCAAAATCCCTCCCCACCCCACTAACCTGCTTTCCAGCTCCCTTCTCCTGTGCAGGGCAACCAAAGGAGATCCAGCCAATGAGCTGGAACTCAATGGGAGGCAGGGAATAGATGGGGGCGGGCAAGTAAGGGGGGATATTTGCTGGTTCTCCAAAAACTATTCAAAATCTCCACTACCGCTTCCAGAACCGGTCAGAACCATCTAACTGCATCCAACCCCAAAGGCATGATGGACTCCATTACTTGGAAAAGGAGAAGGGACATCCTTCTAGCAAAGCATGGATGACTGGAAACCGGGAGCATTCCCTGAAACCACGTTCATATGGATGGTCGGCCTCCCACTGAGCTTAACCTCCCTCCTTCTCCCTCCAGATTGCATCCATCCCTTCTGGAGCAGTGGTGGGAAGGAAAAGCCAGGGCAGATCACCAAGCGAAGCAAAGGGAAGCTGACGTCAGATATTACCCATAAAAGTTCCTTGGGGATTGGACTGGGCAAGGCACGTTGACCTCCCTTGTTGGGCTGGATGTCATCTCAACAGCTTGTGGTCCACTCCGTGGCCTCCAAGCTAGAAATTTCTGGAGTGGAACGTCTCCATGAGTGGCCTTCAAGGTTACCAAAATAGCTTTGGACAAAAGGATGTGACATGTGACAAGAAGAAGAGGAAGAGGAGGAGGAGGAGGAGTAGCAATAGTAGGTGGAGGAGGAGGAGGAGGGAGAAGAAGAAGAGGAGGTGGAGGAATGGAAGGAATAAAGAAAAAAGGAAGGAAAGGAAGAAGAAGAAGAGAAAGAGGAGGAGGAATGGAAGGAAGAAAGAAAAAGGAAAGAGAAGAAGAGGAAGAGGAGGAGCAGGAATGGAAGGAAGAAAGAAAAAAGGAAGAAAAAGAGGAAGAGGAGGAGGAATGGAAGGAAGAAAGAAAAAGGAAGGAAGGAAAGGAAGAAGAGGAGGAGGAGGAATGGAAGGAAGAAAGAAAAAAGGAAGAAGAAGAGGAAGAGGAGGAGGAGGAATGGAAAGAAGTAAGATAAAGGGAAGGAAGGAAAGGAAGAAGAGGAGGAGGAGGAATGGAAAGAAGTAAGATAAAGGGAAGGAAGGAAAGGAAGAAGAGGAGGAGGAGGAATGGAAGGAAGAAAGAAAAAAGGAAGGAAGGAAAGGAAGAAGAAGAGGAGGAGGAGGAGGAGGAATAGAAGGAAGGAAGAAAAAAGGTAGGAAAGGAAGAAGAAGAAGGAGAGAGGAAGTGGAAGAAGAAGAAAAAGGAAAGAAAGAAAGAAGTCAACATAGATTTCTCTTTCAATCATTGTCAGTCCAAGTTCCTACAGGTTGTTCCCCTCTTACAACCATAACTGAGCCCAATATTTTTGTGGCTAAACGAAACTGTGGTTACATAAATTCTGCCCCATTTTGCAACATTTCTGGCCACCATGGTGAAATGAATCCCTACAGTTACTAAGTTAGTCACACGGTCGTTAAGTAAATCTGGCTTCCCCATGGGTTTGTTATCAAGAGGTGGCAAAAGGGGATCATGTGACCCCTGGACACTGCAACAGTCATAAATACGAGTCAGTTGCCAATTTTGATCACTTGACTCCCAGGGATGCTGCGATGGTCGTAAGTATCTTTTTTCAGTGCCGTTGTAACTTCGAGCGCTCACTAGACAAATGGTTGGAAGTCAAGGACTGCCTATATTGTTGTTGTTGTTGTTTTAATCTTTGCATTTGTAAACTTTAATGAAATTATACTCAGAAGGAAAAATAAAAGAGGGAGCGGTTTTTGTACCGTCTCTTTATCTGAACGTTGTCAACTGCAGGCCACGTCCACCCGCATTGTCGCCTGCTTCGCTTTGGGCAACGATTGTCATTTTGCGGTTCAAAAAGGCGTAGAATTCCTGTGCTGTTTAAGGAGAGATGAACTTTTTTTTTTCATGGGTGCGAGAGATGCAAACATTTTCTGCAAGGGCCCTGCAGGCAGGACAAGAAGCAACGGAGGGAAACAACTTAGAGATTAGGAGAAATTTCCTGACAGCGAGAACAGTTCAGCAGTGGAACAGCTTGCCTCTAGAAGTTGTGAATGCTCCAACCCTGCAGGTTTTTAAGAAGAGACCAGTCAAATGTCTGAAGTGGCAGAGGGTCTCACGCTTGAGCAGGGGGATGAACTAGATGACTGCTGGGGTCCTTTCCAACTCTGTTTTTCTGTTAATGTCAACGGGGATCAGCCCAAAACAAGGTTGAAACTGGACTTTAACAAAATATCCATTGTATACATTAATTTACTGACTGATACATTTATTTATTTGTATCCCAATTTTATTTTTTTAGAAATTACTCAAACCGGAGGAATCCCCGTCTCCTGGTGATTGGCCCAAAGCCACCCAGCTGCCTTTCAT
>BHFT01050733.1:0-69631 GCA_004320025.1 Laticauda laticaudata
CCATCCTAAATATCGAGATACATCCAGATACAAACGTTTTGTCTGTTTTAATTACTTATAATACGAGATGCATATGCTTATATCCTTTCTATTCCCGTGCTACTAATGCTGTGTAGACGTTTCGTGCACCTTTTGTTTCCTCCCTCTTTCCATTTTCAGCTGCAGCGGATGTGAGTTGAGTGGATGGCCAGAGGATGCCGAGAGGATACAGTGGACGTTTAATGGATGATAACGGAGAATAGAACGTTTGTTGCCCATATATGTCATGGATGTACATTGTACGCAGAGGAAAGGTTCATCCGTTCACAAAGTTTTGTGCAGCTGAAAACTTCATGCGCAGATGAAATCTCAGTGAACGGATGCTTGAGGGATAGAGCATATGTAACACGTATGCAGTGAGTATACAATGGATGCATAGCATTTTCCAAGGATGGCAAGCTTTTTTTTTAATGTTTACATCCTCCTTTGATCCATAAGTGCAGTGGGACAGGGCCTTTAAATACAATACAATATAGAAACAATATTCTTTATGGGCCAAGTGTTATTGGACTCACTATGAGTTTGTCTCTGGTGCATAAATTCTAAATGTATGCACAAACAATGAATAACAAAGTAGTATAATCATAAGATAGCAATAGTGGAAGGTAATAAAGAAAGATTAGAAGGATAATAGTAAAAAAAAAACCTACTACATGGGTAAATATCCTTAGGCATACGGCAGGATTTAGATGTTTAGCAGAGTTAAATTGTAAGAATACTTCAATAAATCAAAGCAAAATCTCAAATGCTAAAAGAGTTTCCTTCAGACTCTGGAATCCTAAAATAAAAGTTGTTTATCTTGTGCCTAAATCTGACTCTGATCCCTTCTATCTCTAATTATATGAAAGAGGCACAATATCTGCATATTCAAAACCTAATTGGAAAGTTGCTTCTGTCTGGTCATCAAATGATGCATATTCATTTCCCCCTCTGAATGGGAATAGAATTTCTTTCCACTTGTTGTTGGAATAAGAGTTTACAGTGTACATCACCACCCTGTTCACAACATTGTTTTAATGATCCATTTATTTAGCTTCTGGGCATGGAACAAAGAAATTTAATTTGACACTTTGTCTCACGAAAAGAAATATCCTGGATATTAAGAAACTACATCTGTGAATTTAGAGGGCATTGTTATTTACTTCTACATGACTCTCTTTGAACAAGTGACAACTTATCATTGTGTGCCAGCATAGTACCTGTGCAGTTGGATTGCCAAGTGATAAAATATGTATATACTTCTATCTCTTGGCCATCTGTCAGCCTTTTAGGTTGTCCAATCAAGAAGTACACTCAGAAGCACTTGCTCTATCTAAAAGTTACATTAACCAAATCTTGCAACTCTGAAAGTACATCTGTCCCCTCTTGCCTTTTCAGTCCAAGAAACTAGGGATGGTCCCTTCTAAGATATTTTCTGTACTCTTCTTTCTTTCTGTGGACACAGCTGCCACTTTTCTGACCATCATCTAATCTATGCCTCTTTCTCCTGACTTCCAAGGTTATTTCTATGTGCCATTATTCCAGTTGAGAAATGAAAAAGATTCTTTCAACAACCAATAAGCCAGTATTGATAAAAAGCTTGCCTAGTGGTAATATGCATACAATGACTGGATCCCATTTGAAATTAATTATTTGAGTATATTAATATGTTGAAAAGCATGCATACTTTTCAGAGATATGAACTGAAAACAATTTTATGCAATTGGCTCCAGCCACCATTGTTAGGCCCTATCTATTATAATTTCGGCATAATGTCAATCTACAGCTTTTGCATTCTCTTGAGAAGGCAGGAATTGGTCTGTTTGCATTTTCTTGCTTTATGGCACTTAAACTGAGATAGCATTGTGTCATTATTGTGTACTCAATGCATGATTCTCTCTTTTTTAGCAAAATTTTAAAGCATACTATTCTTTTGAGACATTCAAACAGAAGTTAAATGGATGTCTATTTACTTAAATATTATAATTAATGTACATAGAGTCTCTGAAAATGTTAAGTGACTAAAATTAAGCATGTGTCATCATAAACAGGCAGGTTTATTTCTCAGTAGTTAGCAATATTAAATACTATAACACACAAATGAAACTCTATCTAAATGAGCCCATCTGTACCTATTTTTTAGTTTCCTTAGCAAGCAATATTTTAGAGATATAATCAACTGATACAGTCTGTCAGCCAATATGAAAGTCTTGCATTTCTAGCATAAAAATGGTTGTCATTTGTCTACAGCTTGGCATATTTTAACTAAAAGGAGCAGAGAAAGACTGAGGGAAAGCTTGGAGGAGTATATATTGCAAGTGGAAAATAAAACTGGATGCATGCAGGCAAAGGAGGGAGAAAGGTTGTGAGCATCAAAAGGTGTAGGGAAAGATGCTTTGATTCCATTGATTAATCTTAAATAGAGCCTTCTCCCTTTTGGATTCAGTCCTTCTTTGGTGGTTTGTTGTGCAGCTCATTTGGTACCTCAACATATTACAGTAGACTCATAGTCTGGGCTAACAATCCAGAAATAAGGGATAGTAGTTGATCAGTAATCAGAATGTGTTTTAGTAACTCCTTTTCTTTAAACTGTCTATTCACTTCATATGATGATCTGAACCTATTTAATTTGACATAGATAAAAGCATCATTAGTTTTTCCAATGGACAACTTATGCAAGAGAAGGAGGTGGTGGGAAATGAAGCTCTAGAACTTTCAGCAGCTTCTGATGGTAATAGCATCTTTCAATAACATATTACCTCAACTGCTGGTTGGGAACTGAAATCTTTACCTGCTCTAAACTGAGTAAGGCTATCGGACTAGATACTCATTTAGATGATAGTGTAACTGTACATAGAATGATACACTATAAGATAAATTTATTGTATGCATATCAATGAGTAACTAAGGTTACCTTAATTAATTATCATAAATTAATGACAGATAATATTTAATCCTAACAAAAGTCTTTTAGTTGGCAGCTTTCCTTTTTAGGGTTATGCTGCTTGTTAGAGCCCCATAGAAAAGAGTTATTACTTTTTGTTGAGGTTTCAACTGATATGTTGCTTTAAAGTGAAAGGAAAGTGGATCCTGCTTCTATTTTCTGAGCTGCAGCCTGGAAATAGTGGCTTTGTTCAGAATCAACTAAAATGCAGTGATACACATCTACAAAATGAAGTACCTCATCAATACGGATCATGGATGAATTCCTGGTTCAACTTCAGAAGTGGGGCACTATTGCCCAGCTATTGAATTCAATAGCTTGCTCCTCCTTGGATACCTCAAATATATTTTGCCAATGATGCCAATTGAATAATTTCATTGTAGTAGTTGTAGGAATCATATTGATGCATTCTCTAAGCTAAGGCAACTGAAAAATAACATAGAAGAAACTGACTTTGTGAACAGAACTTGAAAATCTTTTGTGGAAAGAATGATTTTTTTTGTTCTCTTTCTTGAAAATAAATATTGAAGAGTTGCATGTTCACCCTCCAGTTTAAAATTGATAAACGGGACTTTTGCTGGACCTCAGAAGATTACCAATTGCCTTATCAGTGCTGCTCTGGAAGTGATTGAAAGCAGAACTGCTCTTGTAAGTCACAAACTCTTTATCTTGTCAAACTTATTTTGAAAATCAGGAGCCAAATAAGGCCATAATTTAATCAGAAATCATTACAACAGAGTTAATAAGAAGGCTTAATTCCAATGAGCAATGCCACAAATATTTTGAGTGCTATATTTCAAATGATAATCAAATAATATATAGAGAAAAAAATCCAGGGAGCCATTCCTGGGACAGGAAGAGATCAGGGATGGTATGATAGAGAGGAACATAATCAGCAGACTCTGCAAGTCTTGGATTTAAGCAGATGCCAGCAATTTTGGTGTATCCTTTGATGTGTGTGATATATATGAACTCTTCCAGAATATACAGTACATACATACATACATACATACATACATACATACATACATACATATATACATACATACATACATATATTTGGTTACAGGTATCTTTGATGAAATGCTGTTCAGCAGCTACAGTGAACCATTAATATGAAATCTAGAAGCCACTAACACAATGTACATTAATATAACTGGAAGAATTAGAATGGCACCATTGTAAATAATGCATGGATTTTGCTCAAATGAAGGTTTTCTATGTTGCTTTGAACCCTGAGATATCATTGTGTTTCATCTTCAATAATCTTCTTTAATCATTGTGTTTTGTGGGATTCTAATACCAGGAAGCTGAAAATCAATTTGGAAAACAAATGAATTCCTCTTGTCATCTTTATTATATTTTGCCAGGATCCATCACCACTTCAAATAATTTTTCAGTCTTTTTTTTTTGTAAGAGCTATACTTTGAATGCAATGTATAAGTAAAAGCCAGTTATGGATTAGTGCAGAAGTTAGGCTTCCATGTCTAACATGAAATCACTATTTCAAGCAGCCTCCATGAAATAAATCATATTCTGATGATATAGTTTATGGGCCTCTGATCTGTATTTGGGCCAAGAAAAAGATTAAAGCTCTCTCATCCAGTCCACATTGTGTCTTTGCCATTAGCTCAGAGTTCAAAAACATAACTATTAGACATGTGCAAATGGCCTTGAATCTATTTTAAGGAGAAGCGTTTTCTCATAGACTATCTCCCTAAGCAGTGAAGTTCTTCATGAAGGCAATGAAGACATGCTGTTTTGATGTCAAGGATCATATGTGACACATGAGCTAAAGCAACACAGGTAAACCAGCTTTGCTTTACCTCATGAATGTACACTGAGACACACTTTGCTCAACAAAGGGAAGTGTTCCTTCAGAGATCAGACCTAATAACTAATAACATTTAACGTATAGTTTGACTGCTGCAAAAAGAATTCTCACTGACGTCAATGTGACATTTTTTAAAGCTTGTATTCTTTTTTATTCCAATGTTGCTCGGGTAGAACAGAAAATCTCCCTTTTCTATGCACTATAAGCCTAATAGCAATGTCTCTGCATGAATTTATAATTAATTAAAGAGAATATAATAAACACTAAATGTAACATACAGTTTGGCCTTCATTGCCATTTTCTATAAGCAAATAAAGGAAATAGGATAGCTTAAGATCAAAGGATAAAAACAGCTTGATATATAAAATGGATTAGTACTTATAAAATATCTTTAAGATCTGAGGGATCTGAGTGTTATCTAATCAAACACATTTTGCACAGATTTGTCATACTAACATTTTAAGTTATTAGTTGTCTTCAGTGCTATTAGTCATGATGTCCTTTTGGACTGGCTGTGGCAACTGGGAGTGTGATGCACAGTAATAGAGTGGTTTTCCCCTCTCCATGACCAATTCCAGTGGGCATTGATAGAGGCAGAGGTTTAGCTCTTTGCCCTTGCTTTGAGAATTGGATCTCTCTCTGGATCTTGTTTAACACTGAGGTCATTAGGTCATGGCATGTTTGGCATGCTGATGATACTGAGTTCTGTATCTCAACCTGTAACTTGTGAAGCAAAAGCTCTTGAGGTTTTTAAAAAAAATTAGTTTCAGGAAGCTGTGAGGAACTGTAAAATAAAGCCAGGAATTCTAAGAAAAATGGGTGTTTATGAATTTTGGCAGCTGTCCGGATATGGGGTTTTCTTAGTTTTGCATTTCCAGATAGACATGGTACACAACTTTGGGGTTCTCTAGACTTGCAGCTCATTCTTTCAAAAGCAGATAACAGCTATGGCTTGGAGACCAGGGATGGGATTCTACCGGTTCTGACCGATTCTATAGAACCCCTTGTTGACTTTCTAAGCAGTCCAGAGAACCAGTAGTTAGAAGAAATATTCTTTTGTTTTTTTCCCACCTTCACGACATTCTTGGCAGTATGCCTAGACTTACTTTCTCTGAAGGAGGTTTTTTTTTAAACTATCTTAAGGGGAAGGGTTATTTTAAGCTTTTTACACTGCTGTTGGGAGGAGATACTCCCCTAGATATACTTCCAGTCACATGCAATAATCAGCACTTTGAAGAAATAATTGAACAACCCGAAAGGAGCTTTTAATGACAAGGAACCAAGATGAGTGACATTCAGAAAGGATTCTTGGCTAGCTAGAAAGATTGACATTCAAATGTGAATTTACAAGCCCTTTTTGAGTTTTGGTCTAAAATTGGTTTTTGGTAAAATTTAATTCTGTCCTTGGTGATGTTTAATCCTGTGCTTACTGATGGGATAATTTTTCCTATTCAGCTTTGTTTGGAAGGAAAAAAGTTAATCTCTGTTCCTGAAAATAAACTGGGTTGAGAAATCTAGCTAGTTCCTGTGTCTGTTCTGGTAATTGGTTTAACAAGTAATTGTGATTTAATTATTTGTATTGTATTTGAATTTTTTCCTGCCTCATGGTTTCTTTTTCTATCTGGGGAGGGGGGGGTCTTCCTTCACTGCTTTAGTGATATGTGGCACTTGTTCTTATGGGGTGTACTTCCAAGAGGCAGGATGCAAGCTTGGCAGTGATTTTTTTACTGCCTTTCTGGAGGGCATGTGACCTTTCCTTAAATCTGGATGATTTCCTTATGATATCTTGTGAGGTGAGTGAGACCAGCTGGTATCTTTAAGTGCTCCAAATGGTTCTCAGGATTGCTTTTCCTGGGTGTGCTCTTTCTAGAGAGCTTAAATGCTTCATTTTATAAGTAAGAGTTGGCTGCTGATAGTTATCATTGCACCCTGCCTGATTTGTAAATCCGGCTTGCAGGTATTTTTAATTTAATGATTGGTATTTAGGGAAGCTTTTTGCAAGCAAAGAAGCTTTTTGATTTTTGTACAGGTAATCCTTGACTTACAACAGTTCATTTAGTTCATTGACTGTGTTTCACACTTATGACCATTGCAGCATCCCCACAGTCACGAGAAGCCAGACGAGGAGAAGCACCCCTTGATGTGAGTGACATTGAGTTGGCCATGGCCAACCAGTCACATGACCACCAAGCCACACCTACAAACTAAGCCATGCCCACAGAACCAGTTGTTAAAAATTGGAATCCCACCCCTGTTGGAGACCTTGTGTACAAATCTATCTATCCATCCAACTATGCCAATGAATTGATATGAAATGAAATGAACCATATTCATGCTCACTCATGCTTTGATCATCTCTTCTCTGAAAACTGTAATCCAATTTTCATGGGATTTTCCTTGAAGACCACTCACAACCCACACCTAGTTCAAAATACAGTTGCACTTGTACTTATAGATATACATCAGTACATCCATGTAACACCATTACTTTGTGAAATACACTGATTGTCATTCAGCTCCAGGATGCAATTCAAAGTGTTGGCTAAGGTAAGGTACTGTATGGCACAGAATGGATTTGTTTCTCTGCATGTCCAATGATCTGTGCATGTCCAATAAGATCTGACAGGATTGGCACCCCCACCAAATTCCATTACCTAAACAGATGTGTCTTTGTGCAGCAACCCATCCAGATGCCCTTGACTTCTGGCTGGCTTCTGGATGCTCCAAAGATCTGGCTTTTCTGCCAAGCATTGAGTCAGGAGATTTTGTGATGTGTCTTAATCGATTACTTCTGGTTGTTTGAGTTGCCTATGATAACAAAATGTTTTATTATGTATTTATTGGTCACTGTTTGTTGCTTTTAATTATCTGTACTGTCCTGGGTTGCATATTGAGTGGGAAGCTATATAAATGGAAAAACTAATGTGCAAACCAATACTAATTTAAAAGCAGAGAGTATCAGGACTGAAGAGAAGCAGATGTTTTCTCCAAGTGGAAATTGATTGATGAAAAAAATCATAATGTCTTTTAGAACTGCTAATATACCTTAAAGTTAACAGAAAAAAAATGACAGCCTTCTTAAAGTGAAATATTTGCTTTAAGTATATTGAACCTTGCTATATTTCATTTCCTTTGTAAGTGAAAGAAAGTTTGGAATTTTTTTTTGAAATAGCATCCTTCTACTTCATAAGGGAGGTGATAGGTGTCAATTATTTATTATATGCGGTTCTTGGACTATGACCATTCATTCAGCAACTGTTCAAAGTTATGACAGTGCTAATGAAAAACACTTACAACTGGTTACCAGAATTCTGGAGATTGCAGCATTCCTGTGGTCAGGTGCTTATAATCTGAGTGCTTCATGTCTGACTTATGATTATGAAATAGCAGCAAACCATAGTCACACTGTAACAATATCCAATATTCTTTGCTGGCTTTCCAAAAGGAAAGTCATTGGAGAATCTGGCAGTTTCTATAATGCCTACACAATGGGACAGTGTCTTACCTTCTACAGCAAGAGTGTCAATGGACCTTAAAACAAGTGTTTAGAATTTATTGGATTCCACTACATTTGTGTAGAAAAGAAATAAGTTAGGATTCTATTGGATAATAAGGATATTGTTAAGGACAACAAGGATAAATTTTTTACAATGTCAAATATCTACTACGTTCTGGGAGAAAATAGTGAACTATATAAATATGAATGCGTGACAAAAGCTAAACTTCACATATTTTAAATCTTTGTATTTTTTATTTTAACTGTTTATATTTTTTAATTATTTTTTATGTTTTTTATATACTGATACTAGAATGTTTTTTGTGAGAATAACAGCCATCTAAATATGATAAATAAATAAATAAATAAATAAACTCTCTTCAATACCTGCTACATGGAATTGTACAACTAGATAAAGTAAAATGATTCCCATGCTTTTACTATGGTGTTTCCCTGAAAATAAGAACCTGTCTTATATTTTTTCCCACCAAAAAAGGCAGCAGGTCTTATTTTCGGGGGATGTCATCCACTCACTAAGCTCACTTGCATGCATCACTCCCTGCCTCCTTTTCGCTATCAGAGGCCTTCAGGGACTTCTTCTTCTGCAGCCAACAAGGCTTTCCTGAATGCTACTGCAGCCAATAACAGAGCTCTGGATCGATCCAGAGCTTTGCTATCAGTAACAGAGGCCTTCAGGAAAGCCTTGCCAGTCCTGCAGGCTACAGAAGAAATGGGTCAACAAGGCAGGGGTTGGGGTGTATAAGGCCTGGCTACAACTGTCCGAAGGTAAGTTGTAAGGTAAGCTCCACCCCCCCACCCCCACCCTAGCTTAATTTTTACTCTGGAGTGGGTGGGATGTTAATTAGGGCTTATTTGGGGAGGGGAGGTCTTATATTGGGCACATGTGTAAAAATCAAGCTAGGGTTTACTTTCAGGGTAGGTTGTAGGGAAACTGGGTATAGACAATAAACCACAGCATTGGAAAGACAAATATATGGCTCCACTCACTCACTGGTTTGAAGACCTGATTACTCTTGCCATCTGTGAGTGGATTGCTTATAAACATAGACTTTATATGGACAAGTGTAATGAAATATGCATCCTTGCATCCTCTTTATAAAAATACACTAGGTTAAAGAAAATGAAGCAAATTAATTATATTAGAAATAAATATATATGTGCTTAAAATGAAATTCTATCCATACAACAAATACAAACACATACATTTGCTGTATATATACATATATATGCATACACACACGTGTATATATAGATATCTATATGAATCACAGTTCATTTTGAATACATAGCGGAAAAAAAGAGTCTTGAGAATTAACAAGGTTGATACTACATGATACAAAGTTATTCCAGAATCTAATTGTTCTGCTTCAGATATCACAAAGCCTCCTCCCAGAAGGTAACAAAGAAAACTGGTCATGGAGAAGATGTGTGGCATCCCTGACAATACTACCAAACCTGGTCAAGCAGCACTTCTAGGCTATGTCCTGGACAGAAGGAAGTGAACTTCAAATAATCAATCTCTTTTGTCATCCTGACCATTCTCTGAACAGCTTTCCTGTCCAAAGCAGTAATACTTCCAAACCAAATATATATCAATATACAGTGTCATGTTTACTTAAAAGGATCATGACTATAACTTAAAAGTGACCCTCTTAGAAAAGTCAATATATCACTATATGTTATAATTATCATATTGTCAATGACATAAAAAATATCTTACTTTTTTTTTAAAAAAAGACAATTTTAAAAACTGGTTTTCCTTTAAGTAAAATACAATATTTATGCATGGTTATATTTAATTCCTTCAACAATTAATGTTTCTCTGGATAAAATACACAGCTACAGATTGGAATTGAGTCTATCCCCTACAATACTGAACAGTATCAGTAAATGTGAAGAAAGAGTTAGAGAGTTAGAAGCATTAAAAAAGGTCAGCATTAAATAATTTGCCAATTTTCTACTGGATATTAATGATACAGTATGGGAATGCTCTGTGGTCTGTAGGTGGGTTCTGGTATCATATGTAGATAACAAATTGGCTACACTTGCCCTGTGTCCTCATGTCACATTGGCCCTACTAAATTTCCATATATTCTATACCTTAAAGAAAGATTAATCATATTAATCTGAATTCAGATACAGCTTGCTTTGTGCCCCAGGACTCTTGATAAAATAAAGTCAGATATCATGTTAAGAGTTGTGCTAAATTCAAACACCCTCTCACATTGAGAAAATCTCTAAAACAGAGATTACTTTTTTTAAAAAATACTGTTTAAAAAATAGAGGAAGTTGGGAATGATGCCTGTTGTATGAATGCTTAGACTATTAGACAATGCTTAGACGATGCTTAGACAAACAGTGTGCAGCACCTGCCAAAAAAACCAACACAGTTCTAGGCTGCATAAAGAGAGGGATAGAATCAAGATCACGTGAAGTGTTAATACCACCCTATAATGCCTTGGTAAGGCCACACTTGGAATACTGCATTCAGTTTTGGTCACCACAATGTAAAAAAGATGTTGAGACTCTAGAAAGAGTGCAGAGAAGAGCAACAAAAATGATTAGGAGACTGCAGGCTAAAAACATATGAAGAATGGTTGCAGGAACTGGGTATGTCTAGTCTAATAAAAGGAAAAACTAGGGGAGACATGACGGCAGTGTTCCAATATCTCAGGGGCTGCCTGAGAACAGGGAAACAAGCTATTCTCCAAAGCACCTGAGGGTAGGACAAGAAGCAATGGGTGTAAACTCATCAAGGACAGAACTTAGAAGTAAGTTCTAAGCAACTTAGAACTAAGGAGAAATTTCCTGACAGTTAGAACAATTAATCAGTGGAACAGCTTGCAGAAGTTGTGAATGCTCCAATACTGGAAGTTTTTAAAAAGATGTTGGACAACCATTTGTCTGAAGAGATGTAGAGTTTTCTGCCTAGGCAGGGGGTTGGACTAGAAGACCTTCAAGGTCCCTTCCAACTCTGTTATTCTATTCTATTCTATTCTGTTCTATTCTGTTCTATTCTGTTCTGTTCTGTTCTGTTCCGTTCCGTTCCATTCTGTTCTATTCTGTTCTATTCTGTTCTTTCTGTTCCGTTCCACTCCACTCCACTCCATTCCACTCCACTCCATTCCAATCTATTATAATTATGTTGTCCTCTTCCATGCAGTAATAGATGAACCAGGATCTTGCTTGCTTGGCTTTAAAAACTGTTTTAGACTAGAGCCTCTGATAGAAATATAAAATAACATTTTCTCATAAAAATGTTATCTAACATAACATTGTCTGAATGGTTCACATATAGAAGGGGAGACCTCCTTTGACAATTCTTATGTCCAAAAAGGTCTACTACATTTTAATTCCTCTTTGGGCTCAAATAAATCAGATGTTATTACTTAGGACCAACCTTTGATTCACTGTATCAATAGATTATCCAATTTTTATTGCTAATTGGGTAAGCAACGGACACTATTTGTATGGCAGTAAAAGTATTATAAATAACACAAGATTTGTCTTTTGTATGATACTCGATAAAATCACAACTGAATAAAATGATACATATTTCCATTAAATATTCAATACTGAAAATTTTTTCCCTTCCTTCCTTCCTTCCTTCCTTCCTTCCTTCCTTCCTTCCTTCCTTCCTTCCTTCCTTCCTTCCTTCCTGTTGATAATCAAGCAAATAATTTTGGAAGAACTGTTGAAAGGCAATGATAATTTGTCAGTGACTCCTTCCCCTCTTCAGCTTGAAGACACAATTAAATTGGTTCTTGCTTCCTAGAGCTAGAACCTTTATTTTAGCAAGCAATAGGCAGGTACTTTTTTTACTTGGCGCCAAAATTTACACTTCTGTGCAAGCTGTTTATTGATATCTTAAAAGAGAGAGATGGTGGTAGAGGGGGGGAATGAGAACTGCCACCATAATTTGCATATCACTATAGGATTTTTTTTTGACAAAACAAGTTTCATGTTTCTATTGTCTTAAGAAGTGTCCTGATATTTTTGAAGCCATTTCAGCTCTGAAATGTCAGTATTTTGTAAACAGGCAGATGGAAGAACAAAGAGTGGAATGTTAGGAAGGCTCCATTGTTTGGATTTTTGTAAAATCTAATACAAACTGACAAGTTGCATCTCTGGACAAATCTGAAGATTAAAAATTACAATGCAATCCTTTACTTATCTACAGTACTTAAGGCCCACTGAATTTAGTGGGTTTTAGAGTGAGCACACACCAACAAAATATGTAGCCATAGCTCTGTGTCAGATTTTGTACATCCCCAAATGTCAGCTTTTACTACAGGAGTGTCAAACAAGGAGAGGAAAAAAAAATCAGGTACTCTGAAAAAAGCCAATTTGAATCCACATGTCTTTTAAAGTAGTAGAGAATTTTAGAAAAATATTCATGGATGTATTGGATGGGGTTTTTTGCTTGTAGTTTTCATTCCTCTCCACAGTTACTAAAACCAGAATATGTTACAACAATAAAATGGAATGTCTGAACTATTAGAGATGAAAGTAGAAGTGAAGGAGGAAAAACAGATTCAACAGATTAGGTAAACGAAGTAGACACAGACACATGTCAGGTAAGGCAGGCAGACAAGAATTCTACTAATCATCTAAAAAGAGTGTCCTGATTTTTTAAGCCATCAATCTAAAAGATATGGGATTCAAGCACCAGCTGTCAATTTCCAACATGTGTGCTTCTACTGAAATATACAGTAAATTCTGTAACTCGTTTATGCTAAAGATAGACTTCTTCACTTTATTATGTGGCACTGGGCCAGCACTCAAGATTAAATATTATAATCATGTCTACTTTGGCCAGCAGCACAATCAAAATCTGCACAATAATCAGTTGGAGGACTACAGATTCCTGCAAGAGGCTTGGAGGAGTCAAATGGGAGGCTTCAGCAGTGATCCATTCAGATCAGGGGAGTCACTTTGGGTAGGTATTGGGTCATCCAATTAATAGGCACTGCCCTGGAAGTAGAACTAAATATCACTGAGAGTCAGTTTACTCTGTGGTTAAAGTGCTGGCCTAGGAACCAGTCCCGTTTTAGATATGCAAAAACAGTGATGTGAGTTTGGGCCACTCTCTTTCAGCCCAACTCATCCCATATTATTTTTGTGGGGAAAAAAATAGGAGGAAAACAATATGTTTGTCACCTTAAATTATTTCTAAACAATAATAAAATCAGTCAAATAAATAAAGGGTTAAGCAGGAAAGAACAGAAGGAATATGCTAACTAAAGTATAAATAACTAACTTTATTGTTTTGTTTGTACAAGGAATTAAGTTTTACTAACTACCCCACACAGCAAGAGAGGCTGCTGAATTTTGTTCAGTCTGTATTTTGTAATTGGATAAATTTGATTCACAGCTCCTGATTGGAATGATTATGTATTTATTTCTTCCCTTTTTAATTTTTGCCATACACATTTTCTCTTATCATTCTCAGAGCAGCATAGTTTATTGAGTATGATAAAATGTATACCAAATGCACATTTATATAAATTTATATAAATAACATTTTGTTTGATTTTAAAATGCAGGCCAACAGAGAAACAAGTTAAAAGGATGTACTAAACAATGGACTAAATATGTGTGAAAATGATAGAGAATGAAAACAGGCTAATATTTCCCTATTTAACGCACATACCACAGACACCAGATACCCAAGTAATGAAGAAAGCTCAGCAAGCAATCCTTCCTTTTCAAACTAGACTGCAGGGCAGATTTCTGTCACAAATGTCAACCAGCTTCCCAGGCTTCTTGTTATCTGCAATTTTTATACATTAGATGCAGCTTCCTATTGCGTGTGAGTGATAAAATCTATCAGTTGCATGGATTCTTTTCATGGCTTTAATTTTTCTTTTTAACTCCCTTGCATTCTGCTAAACCCTCCAATCCCTCATCCTTGTATATTATTCTTTATTGTTTTCTCTTGTTGAAACAATCTTAAAAGAATTCTTTTCAGAAAAAGGGTGACTCAGGAATAAAGCAGGTTAGTGTTTGCATGAAATGACCCTTAAGACTGCAGTAGTCTCATGAGAAAGAGAAATTCATTTAAACTGGTTCTCTATGCATGCCCACTTGCCTTAAATTTCAGATTCTGAGGTCAGCATATGCCCAATTTAATTCTAGGTTAGATTTGAAAGGATTAGCATTAGTTTCATGCCGGTCTGTCTGAAACTCTGCCACATTTTCTGCAGACTTTTCCAGAGAGAGAGAAAACAAAGGATGCTGCCTCAAATCATACTTTGGGAAATAAACCCAGAAACTCTGCTTCTGAAAGAAGAAAATGCCCTTACCCCAAACTATCCTAAAGCTGCAGTTGAGCCATGTTTATATCTTTTTTGTTCTTTATCAACCCAGATCAACATCAAATGAATGTACTGCTGTATAGCTAGCTATTTTTGTGCCTTTTTCTTTTAACTTGGATTTTGATCGTGGTTATGCATGAATGAATTAATTTCCTATCAAAATTAGTTATATGTGTTAAGATGAACTGTTGCCAACATTAAAATTAAAATTCCTCAGACAGACAGACAGACTTTTCATCATTTGAATTTTTGTTATGATTCTGAAGCAGAGATGGTGAGGACAGATTTTTTTTAAAAAAAGTATTATTCTAGATAACTCCAGGTAGACCGTCTCTGATGTTTAAATGGTGAAGTCAGACAACATCACAAGGAAATATGTCACATATATTGCATGATACACTAAAAAAGGCTATCACTTTGCAAGAGTCCTATTATATTTCACAAGAAGAGTTCTCCACTCCTCTACTCACAGCAGAATACCTTATGCCACCAGACTTGAAATTTTAGACCTAGACAATCTACAACTACACCGCCTTTGGTTTGATCTAAGTATAGTACATAAAATTATATATTGCAATGTCCTACCTGACAATGAATACTTCAGCTTCAACCATAACAATACAAGAACATACAATAGATACAAACTCAAGGTTAACGACACCAAACTTGATTGCAGGAAATACAACTTCAGCAATGTCTGGAATACTCTGCCTGACTCTGTGGTTTCTTCCCCAAACCCCAAAAACATTAACCTTAGACTGTCTACTATTGACCTCACCCTTTTCCTAAAAGGTCTGTAGGGGGCATGCATAAGTGCACCAAAGTGCCTACCGTCCCTGTCCTATTGTTTCTTTTTTTTCTTATTCATATCCATTTCATGTAATCATAACCATGTTTATACTTATATCTGTTATCTAATAATTGCTTGACTAAATAAACATATAAACAAACAAACACACAAACAAACAAATAAAATAAGAGTGGCCCTCACTCTCTTTCTCTTCCCCCACTTATTCTGACAAAGTAATTCTGTCAAAACTGAGATATGTTTATTCATTTTCCTCCTTCATGGAGAAGAATTTACATCTCCTCTCTTTCTTTTATTTCAAGGTCTTTGAATAAGTTTTTAAAAAATATTTATATGTACTTTTCCATTATGCTAAATATTTCAGTAGAATAAAGGTAAACTAGTATCTTAAAATTATTGTACTGCTTTTTTAAAAATGATAATCCAGGCAGTGCTGTGTCACGATGGGGGAGTACTGTTGTATTATGCCTAACACAGCTGAAGAAATATGACTTAGATGAAAGAGGCCCCTTAGCAGTTTCTTCTACATAACAGCATACTGTATATTATCAGGATTCCTAATTTCATGTAGATGTACATGCAAAAGAATACAAACAGACACCGTCTATGGAATAGAAGCTGTCCAGAATATGGAAAAGCCAAAGATTGAGAATGTGGAATAGTGTTGCCAAGAACTGGTATTATTTAATTTAAATTTCTTTAAACTGTTGCTTTGAATATTGATTTTCACCAAATTCTTCACAATCAGCAGTATTTTATTGATTCCTTCTATTTTCTTTATTTTTTAGCAAATTCTGGTTCATTTGTGTAACATTTTTGAAAAAAAAAGAATGCCAATACATGACTATATATCATAAGATATTCAACTGGAATGTAAACCTACTAGTGTAAACTACTATCAGATTTACAATGCAGAGTAATTTCAGATGAGATGAGAATACCTCTTCTTTATAAAATTACTTAATTTGAAATATAATCTATTGATACAGATTTTCTTCTTAGCTTTCTACACTTAGACTATCCTGACCTAAAAGCATCCAATCAGACTTTTTTTTAATGATACACAATTAAAAAGTGTTTCTGAGAAGCTATCCATCATGAATATGTATTGTGCATTATATCATTTAACATTTGTTTGTTTTACATTTCAATGCCCAGATGTCTTCCTATCTGAAGTGGAAGGTGAAGAGATTCTAATTTCCAAGTGATATCAGTTTTCTGAGTCTTATTCCCAGAAGCTAAATTACATCTTATTTGCTAATATTGTTTTGGCCTAGATTAAACAAACACTTTTTCTATTATCAGTGCCAATTATGAAAAAGCAATTGTATCATATTGAAGCCTTAGAAGTTATTGCTCTTCATGTTTTTCCAACCTGTCCTTCAAAAAAGTCTGCATTACCATTGCTACTACATTGCCAAATATATCACAAAAGAATATATGTGAGCTGGGGGGACGCAGGAAACAAGGAACAATCAATTGATTTAAGGATCTCTTGAATTCTATCAAAAGCACAAACACAAATGAAGTAATATTTCTGGAGTGATTTTTTTATCAATATTCCTAAATGATAGTAATATTCAATGTAATTAATGGCAAAGACTACTGAATTTTTTTTCCTGAAGGCCTATTTCAGCCCTCTGCTGATTATCAGTACACATTCCTTAATGAAAATAGATATCAGAAGATACTTTACAATTCAAATCATAACTTGCCTGTTGTGTAGTGAAAGCTGGGGTAAGATGGCTACATTGTTGAGCAAATAAAGAATTTGTAAATCTTTTTATGGAGCTTTATTAAGCTTTATATCAGCAGAAGAAAGGACTGTGGGATCTAAATGCTTTTGCTATTCTTTTGGTTTAATATAATTTAATATGCATTATTAGCAACTATTATCATACTTTTATCAAAAACCAAAGGTAGCAAGTGCCATATTTGTGCGGGGGTCAAACCAGGGGGAAGAGAGAGAAAAAGTGTTTGTGAGGTAGCTGTGAGAAGAAATGTAAAAGAAATTATTTCCAGGAATGGCTGATATTGTTATGAATAAAGCTAAATTAATTTAAGCTAAATTAATATGCATGTAGTGTTTCTGCTGAAGGTAAATGTATGGCAGAAAAAGAAGTAAATCAACCAATTGTTGTTAGAAGACCATTTGTTAAGCCCAAAGTGTTAAAGATGCTTAGAATCTGCTAATTGCTTCCTTTCCACATCTAGGATGTGGTTTTTAGAACGTTGAATATCTGCATGGAATGTGACCTGGTAGAACAAATTCAGGCATTTATTTTCCTTGATTTCACTCTTACAAATAGATTCTGCATGTTCACATGCTGAGAATGTGAAAGAGGATGTGTTGTGCAGAATTGGACCACAGCCTGTAATTATCAAATATTATGGCTGTGGCAGGAATTGCTTTGTTCATGTTTGTGAGCTTTTCCAAAAGGCCAGAGGGAAGGTAGGGTATCAATTATTCTTTTATTTGGATTTCTGGCTCTGATATTGATGCTTTTATTGCATTACTCTCTTGGAATAATATGTGGGTTTTCATTTAATGACCACAATTGGGACTGGCAATTTGGATGCTAAGTGGGAAATGACTGTGCTTCCCCTTTTCCTCATTTCCCAGCTTTTTGGAATGCTGATCTCAATGCTGGGATAATTAGCAAGCAAGGAATTAATGTTCGTATTAACATTCACAGGAAAGGAAGGGATTACAAGACAGCAAGCAGGCACATAATATGGAATGCACATTAAACACAATGTGCTAGCACTGGCTTTTTGAGTAGTGCTCCTGGGGCTCCCATGGTGAACACGTGACTGAGGGAGAGAAGGCACCACTCCAACCAATAAGAAACATGCAAAGTATCTCTTTTGGACAAGTGAAAGAGGTACAAATTTACAGACCTTCTGCTAAACTTTTCTACATTGGGGGGATTAAAATAAAATACAAAGTAAACCAAATTAATTACAACAAAGACAACAACCAACTTTACCAATGACAATGAGGATAAAATGGAGACATTGAAAAATATATTCAGGTGCCAGGTTCCAGGAGAGGAAGAATATTGGCACTTTTGAATGTTGGTGTTGGAGAAAATTCCTGAAAAGGATTATGCCCAAATTATATACTTTGGACACATTATGCTCTTTGAAGAAAAATATAACACTGATAAACGAGTAAAGAAAAGAGAAGTGGGTGATCAGAGCATGGTAAATAGACTCAGTTACAGTGGCAATGGTGGCACCATTGCAAGAGGTATTTCTGCATCAGCTTCACCCCTGCTCTCTAAGAGTTGCCAGGAACTGGTATTTCTTTCCAATATGCTTTTCCAAAATTCAGTACCATCCCTCCATATTTGACATGAAGATCTGAGGATCTGGAAAAATCCTGCTCTGCCTGGAAAATGCAAGAACACTAGGAGAACTTTCAGAGTGGTCTGATTTTGCTTATATGGAGAAGATAAAAAATGGGATAAAAATAGTAAACACAATTACTCATAATGAAGGAAGTCATACTAGTTTTATTCATGAAAGTCATGTACAACTTACCCTTTTAGGGTGTCATGAATTGACGAGAATCTTTTAAAGAAAGTAATGTAAAAATATATAGTAAGTTAGAAAGGTCAACCCTAAAGGCAATAGGTGAGTTGTCACAACAGTTCTTCTAATGTCACATTGGACATTTAGAATACTGTGTATAAAAATTGACTAAATAAATTTACTAATTTACCAACAAACTCTGCTTTGTTGGGTAGTTTGAACATGCCATTTTGAACAAGGAATATTTTAGTGAAATGTTTACAAAAGCTTCTCCTAAAGGAAAGGTGCATCATGAAATAAGCATGGTGAATATATCTGCAGGACAACTGGCATGCTTACTGCTAACCCCATACAGTTTGAGTTATAGAGTGTCTTGGTTTCATATGAAAGACAATTTCAAATATTCTTGATGAATAAAACTGTTTTATACTATGTTGTTCAAGTAATGGATAAAAGTTAGGAAAAGCTGAGGAACTGGAAAAGCCTTAATGTTTTCTTTTTCTAATGGTCCTGGGAAAGGAAAGCTGGATGACCATAGATGTGCATATCAGTCACAATGTTATCTATAAGAATGTAATGAGGTTTCATTCAGGTATTCCTTTATTCCATCAAATTTGTACCATTTTTTAAAGCAATAAAACAAAATTCACATAATTTCCCCTGTTACACATTGTAGTAACCATTCTAGTAAAGTATCTTTTTTGTACTGCATTTTCTTGAATATGTGCTTTCTAAAGTTCCCTTTTCCCGAAAGCTACATATTTTATGATGCACTTTTACTCAGAAATATTAGTTGTATATAATATTATATAGTCTTTATAATATTATATATTTCAACATGAAATTGATATTTCTCTTTGACACACTATCTGAAAAGAAAATCTGTAATGGAGTTTGATTCTGTCCCAAAACTGGATGAGTTTTTGAAATAAGAAAGGAGCATGTAGTTGATTTGGCTGGGAAGGGATATCAGGAATGGTCAGATCCAAAAAAAGAGGAGGTTGGGGTTCCTAAAAGGGCATCTATACAAATACTATTAGTGCTCAATATTTGGTGGTGAAACACTTATATCCATTCCCAAATGATCATAGATTAAAAGATTATGATGCTGATATTGATGATAATCAGAGTGCAACTATTAATGTATCAATTCTTCTAGTTAATACTCATTGCTGGTATTGTTTTGATTTTATAAAATAAAATAAATTGCTTATTGCTGAATTTTACTAGGTTGAGTAAATTGTTTAGGACAAGAATGATGGATACCTAATCCTATTCATGCAGTTAAAAACTGTTTCCTCTATTATCCAGGAGATTTCTATGCTAAAAGAATATGTTTTTTTGTGGGTGTTTTAAGTTTGCATTGCAAGATAATGGCTTCAAAGCCTGGATTAAAGAAGACAGCAAAATGCCAGTATTGTCATTGAATGGGAATTATGAGTCCTTTCAGGCTCAAAATAGGCTTAGCAGCAGTTAAATAGTATAATATTTTGCTTGAGCTGACAACAACAATGTAACTGACAATATAGCAGAAGACTATCTCCTCTGAGTCTGACTATAAATTAACAAAATACAAGAAGCCTATTTTCCACAGAGGTATAATCCTGCTTCCCAACAGCAGTGTGACTGGAAAAAGAAATATTGCAATATAAAAAGTCATACTTGCTCATTTGCATTTTAAACACCAGAAAAGCAACTATCATTTAATATAATTCTGATATCAAGTACAATTCTAAAGTTCAAAAATGGTTATAAAATAATGTGACATATCCACCTCGTATGTAAACACAACATTGGAAGTCACTTTATGGGTCATGTAGTGTAATTCCCTTCTAAGTGCATGTTACACTTGAACAATGTCTGATAACTTTGGAAACTTGAAGATGTGTGAACCAACTCCCAGAATTCCCAGCCAAGTGGTTGGAGAATTCTGGGAGTTGAAATCCACATGTCTTCAAGATGTCAGGGTTGATAAACACTGCATGAGAACATCTCTGACAGATTACCACTCAATTTCACTTTGAGGGCCTTCAGCGAAGGAGAATTTATCATTTCATGTGACAGCCGTGGACTGACAGTTCATACCTTCACATGATAGTTCACAATATAGTTAGTTGTAGGATTTGCTTGTCATTCAACATACATGAAACACACACTATCTTGTATTTAGATGACATATATTGTACTTCAAAGTCTATAGTATGTTAGATTGACACATGCATAATTAATGCACTACTGTGGCAATGCATATCACATTTTATGTGTTATTTTATTTTTGTTGCACTAGTGTGCTATCTCATCTAGATGAGTTTACTTTGGTATTTTGTTTTCTGGTTATTGACCAAATAAACTACTGGATATAGATATAAATGATGAAGAGATGTAGATATAGATACAGTTATATAGATAAACCTAGTTTGGTCTAGTGGTTAAAGCAGTAGGCTAGAAAACAGGAGCCTGTGAGTTCTAGCTCCACTTGATGTATGAAAGCCAGCTATCTCTCCCTGAACCCATGACATCAGGCTTCAACAAAAATCTGGTCAGTTGATGACTGTTGCAACCAATGAAATAAGTGGATCCTGTGCTTGCAAAAAAATGCACTCTCAGGATTTACAAAGAAAGAGCTGAGAAGTCTGCATATGGTTAAAAAGTTGCCAGCTACCTAATTCTGATATGTATAGTATCAGTGTTGTGTATAGAACTTGGTAGACTCCAAATACCTTAAACTGATTGGCCGAGAACTATTCTGATTGGCCCGCCGGATGGTGGGAAGACTTAAACTACTGTCATTGGCCACAAGCCGTGAGCAAGCCGCTATAAGAAGGGCTGCCGTGGCTTGGGCTGTTGTTCCATTACTAGTTGCTTTACTTGTTAATAAAAGAGCTGTTTGTGGGAACCCGGTCTTGCGCACCTTATTTCCGAACGGAACAATCAGGATATTATTCCCCTAGGGCCAGGGGTTTGACTTTATGCAAATTTAGTTTAGTTCAGTGTTTAATTTAGTTTAAGTATATTAAGATGTGTGGTACATTGCCCTTGAAAGCCAAAATGTGTTCTGAAGGAAACAGGAATATCTCAAAGCACCTGTCTCCATCTCTTTAAAGCAGGTATGTCAAACTTGTAGCCCATGGACCGGATGCATCATGCGCTGGCCACTCCCACCCACAGTTTAGCAAAGGGGGAAAAAGTCACGATACGTCACGTGATGATGTGGAATCATGAGTTTGACACCCATGCTTTAAAGCATCTGCATCTTTGATACTAGTGAGTTTTTTTGTAAAAGTTTTATTTGGGTTTTAATACAAATAAAATATCTATTTTTGAGAATAGCATGGTACCGGGTTATCACTTCTCCATATAGACACAAACTCGATTTCATATTCATCTTTGTGTTCCATTCCATATCTTATCATTATTTTAACATTTTCTCAATAATTTTTCCCTTCCCTTAGTTTTCTCAACTTTGCTTTTAATTATCTCATTCCTTTCTAAATTGAAGTATATACATATCTTTTTCTAAGTTTCAATATCTTTCTAATCATTATATTTATACTTTTATCTGCCCTGTTTCAATTTCATATTTTCTTTTCTCATTAAACAAAATTTTCCCCTGTAATTACTGATTGGAATATGACACCTTTATATCTTTTAATTTTTTTTCCATTCAATTCTTATTTAAACTTCAATTTATGCCTTTACAATGATAACATTCAATATAACACATAACTTCCAGTCAAATTCTGCTTGGTATATTCTTAAAATACACACTAAGTTCTTAAAGGGAAAGTATATATATAACAATAATAAATAAAATACTTATTCTTTTCCAGTTCAGCTCTATCATTAATGTTAGTTATAATCTTTAACATCTTTAACATTTCTTTTCAATGAGATATGACAGGGCCTTTAAATACAAATTTACATATAGAAACAATTTATTCTTTATGGGCCAATGTTATTGGACTCACTATGAGTTTGTCTCTGGTCATAAATTCTAAATGTATGCACAAACAATGAATAACAGTTAGTATAATCATAAGATAGCAATAGTGGAAGGTAATAAAGAAAGATTAGAAGGATAATAGTCAAAAAAAAACCTACTACATGGTAAATATCCTTAGGCATACGGCAGGATTTTAGATGTTTAGCAAGAGTTAAATTGTAAGATACTTCAATAAATTCAAAGCAAAATCTCAAATGCTAAAAGAGTTTCCTTTCAGGACTCTGGAATCCTAAAATAAAATTTTGTTATCTTGTGCCTAAATCTGACTCTGATCCCTTCTATCTTAATTTATATGAAAGAGGCACAATTATCTGCATATTCAAAACCTAATTGGGAAAGTTGCTTCTGTCCTCTGGGTCATTCAAATGATGCATATTCATTTCCCCTCTGAATTGAATAGAATGTTCTTTCACACTTGTTGTTGGAATTAAGAGTTACAGTGTACATCACCACCCTGTTCAAAACATTGTTTTAATGATCCATTTATTTAGCTTCGGGCATGGAACAAAGAATTTAATTTGACACTTTGTCTCACGAAAAGAAATATCCTGGATATTAAGAAACTAACATCTGTGAATTTTAGAGGCATTGTTAATTTACTTCCTACATGACTCTCTTTGAACAAGTGACAAACTTGTATCATTGTGTGCCAGCTAATACCTGTGCAGTTGGATTGCCAAGTGATAAAATATGTATATACTTCTATCTCTTGGCCCATCTGTCAGCCTTTTAGGTTTGTCCAATCAAAGAATACACTCAGAAGCACTTTGCTCCTATCTAAAGTTACCATTAACCAAATCTTGCAACTCTGAAAAGTACATCTGTCCCCTCTGCCTTTTCAGTCCAAAGAAACTAGGGAGTGGTCCCTTCTAAGATATTTTCTGTACTCTTCTTTCTTTCTGTGGAAACGAAGTCTGCCCCTTTTCTGACCATCATCTAATCTATGCTCTTTCTCCTGACTTCCAAGGTTATTTCTATGTTGCCATTATTCCAGGTTGAGAAATGAAAAAGATTCTTCAAAACCAATAACGCCAGTATTGATAAAAAGCTTGCCTTAGTGGGTAATATGCATAACAATGACTGGATCCCATTTGAAATTAATGTATTTGAGTATATTAATATGTTGAAAGCATGCTACTTTTCAGAGATTATGAACTGAAACAATTTTATTGCAATTGGCTCCGCACCATTGTTAGGCCCTATCTATTATAATTTCGGCATAATGTCAATCTACCAGCTTTTTGCATTCTCTTGAGAGGCAGGATGGTCTGTTTTGCATTTTCTTGCTTATGGCACTTAAACTGAGATAGCATTGTGTCATATTTGTTGTACTCAATGCATGATTCTCTCTTTTTTTGCAAAATGTTTAAAAGCATACTATTCTTGTGAGACATTCAAACAGAAGTTAAATGGATGGTCATTTACTTAAATATTATAATTAATGTACATTAGAGTCTCTGAAAATGTTCAAGTGACTAAAATTAAGCATGTGTCATCATAAACAGGCAGTGTTTATTTCTCAGTTAGTTAGGCAATATTAAATATTATAACACAACAAATGAAACTCTATCTAAATGAGCCCTATCTGTACCTATTTTTTAGTTTCCTTGGTTAGCAAGCAATATTTTAGAGATATAATCAACTGATACAGTCTTCAGCCCAATATGAAAGTCTTGCATTTCTAGCATAAAAATGTGTCATTGTTACACTTTGGCATATTTTAACTAAAAAGGAGAGAGAAAGGAACTGAGGGAAGCTTGGGGAGTATATATTGCAAGTGGAAATAAAACTGATTTCATGCAGGCAAGGAGGGAGAAAGGTTAGTGAGCATCAAAGGTGTAGGGAAAGATGCTTTGTTCCAATTGATTAATCTTAAAATAGAGCCTTCTCCCTTTTTGGATTCAGTCTTCTTTGGTGGTTTTGTAGCAGCTCATTTGGTACCTCAACATATTTACCAGTAGACTCATAGTCTGGCTAACAATCCAAAGAAATTAAGCGATTAGTAGTTGATCAGTATCAGAATGTGTTTTAGTAACTCTTTTCTTTAAACTGTCTATTCACTTCATATGATGATCTGAACCTTTTAATTTGGACATAGATAAAAGCACATTAGTTTTTTCCAATGCGGAAACTTATGCCAAAGAAGGAGGTGGTGGAAATGAAGCTCTAGAACTTTCAGCAGCTTCTGATGGGTATAGCATCTTCAATAACATATTACCTCAACTGCTGGTTGGGAACTGAAATGTCTTTACCTGCCGCCTCTAAACTGAGTAAGGCTATCGACTAGATACTCATTTAGATGATAGTGTACTGTACATTAGGAATGATACACTTATTAAGATAAATTTATTGTATGCATATCAATGAGTAACTAAGGTTACCTTAATTATATCATAAATTAATTTGACAGATAATATTAATCCTAACCAAAAGTCTTTTAGTGCAGCTTTCCTTTTTAGGGTTATGCTGCTTGTTAGAGCCCCATAGGAAAGAGCAGTTTAATTACTTTTGTTGAGTTTCAATGATATGTTGCTTAAAGTGAAAGGGAAAGTGGATCCTGCTTCTATTTCTGAGCTGCGCCTGGAAAATAGTGGCTTGTTATTCAGAATTCAACTTAAAATGCAGTGATACACATCTTACAAAATGAAGTACCTCATCAATACGGATCATGGATGTGAATTCCTGGTTCAACTTCAGAAGTGGGGCACTATTGCCCAGCGTATTGAATTCAATAGCTTGCTCCTCCTTGGATACCTCAAATATATTTTGCCAATGATGCCAATTGAATAATTTCATTGTGTAGTTGTAGGAATCATAATTGATGCATTCTCTAAAAGCTTAAGGCAACTGAAAAATAACATAGAGAAACTGACTTTTGTGAACAGAACTTGAAATCTTTTGTGGAAGAATGATGTTTTTTGTTCTCTTTCTTGAAAATAAATATGAAGAGTTGCATGTTCACCCTCAGTTTAAAAAATTGATAAACGGGATTTTCTGGGGACCTCAGAAAGATTACCAATTGCCTTATCCAGTTGCTGCTCTGGAGTGCATTGAAAGCAGAACTGCCTCTTGTAAGTCACAAACTCTTTATCTTGTCAAACTTATTTGAAAAATTCAGAGCCAAATTAAGCCATAAGTTTAATCAGGACATCATTTACAAACAGAGTGTTAATAAGAAGGCTTAATTCCAATGAGCCTGCACAAAATATTTTGAGTTGCTATATTTCAAATGATATCAAATTAATATATAGAGAAAAATCCAGGGAGCCATTCCTGGGACAGGAAAGAGATCAGGGATGGTATGTATGATAGAGAGGAACATAATCAGCAGACTCTGCAAGTCTTGGATTTAAGCAGATGCCAGCAATTTTGGTGTATCCTATTGAATGTGTGTGATATATATGAACTCTTCCAAATATACAGTACATACATACATACATAACATACCATACATACATACATACATACATATATGGCGATACATTAACATACATTATTTGGTTACAGTGTATCTTTGATGAAATCGCTGTTCAGCAGCTACAGTGAACCATTAATATGAAATCTAGAACCACTAACACAATGTACATTAATATAACTGGAAGAATTTAGAATGGCACTCATTGTAAATAATTGGCATGGATTTTGCCTCAAATGAAGGTTTTCTATGTTTGCTTTGAACCCTGAGATTATTCATTTGTGTTTTCATCTTCAATATCTTCTTTAATCATTGTGTTTTTGTTGGGATTCTAATACCAGGAAGCTGAAAATCAATTTTGGAAAACAAATGAATTCCTCTTGGTCATCTTTATTATATTTTGCCAGGATCCATCACACTTCTAATAATTTTCAGTCTTTTTTTTTTGTATGAGCTATACTTTTGGAATTCAATTGTATAAGGTAAAAGCCAGTTATGGATTAGTGCAGAAGTTAGGCTTCCATTGTCTTAACATGAAATCACTATTTCAAGCAGCCTCCATGAAATAAATCATATTTTGATGATATAGTTTATGGGCCTTCTTGATCTGTAGTTGGGCCAAGAAAAAGATTAAAGCTCTCTCATCCAGTCCACATTGTGTCTTTGCCATTGCTCATGAGTCAAAAACAGTAAACTATTAGACATGTGCAAAGTGGCCTTGAATCTATTTTAAGAGAAGCGTGTTCTCATAGACTATCTTCCCTATAGCAGTGAAGTTCTTCATGTTGAAGCCAATGAAGACAAATGCTGTTTTGAATGTCAAGGGATTCATATGGACACATGAGCTAAAGCAACACAGGTAACCAGCTTGCTTTACCTCATGATGCTACACTGAGACACACTTTGCTCAACAAGGGAGTGTTCCTTCGAGATCAGGACCTAATAACTAATAACAGTTTAACGTATGTTTGACTGCTGCCAAAAAGAATTCTCCACTGACGTCAATGTGACATTTTTTTAAAGGCTTGTTTTCTTTTTTATTCCAATGTTGCTCGGGTAGAACAGAAAATCTCCCTTTTCTATGCACTATAAGCCTAATAGCCAATGTCTCTGCATGAATTTATAATTATTAAAGAGAATATAATAAACCACTAAATGAACATAAGGTTGGGCCTTCTTGCCATTTTCTATAAGCAAATAAAAGGAAATAGGATAAGCTTAGAATCAAAGGATAAAAAACAGCTTTGATATATAAAAATGGATTAGTACTTATAAAATATCTTTAAGATCGTGAGGGATCTGAGTGTTATCTAATCAAACACATTTTGCCAGATTTTTCATAACTAAAACATTTTAAGTTATTAGTTGTCTTCAGGTGCTATTAGTCATTGATGTCCTTTTGGACTGGCCTGTTGGCAATGGGTAGTGTGATGCACAGTAATAGAGTGGTTTTCCCTCTCCATGAACAATTCCAGTGGGCATTGATAGAGGCAGAGTTTAGCTCTTTGCCCTTGCTTGAGAATTGGATCTCCTCTCCTGCGTCTTGCTTTTAAACTGAGCGTTATTAGGTCATGGCATGTTTTGGCATGCTGATGATACTGAGTTCTGTATCTCAACCTGTAACTGGTGAAGCAAAAGCTCTATTGAGTTTTTTAAAAAAATTAGTTTCAGGAAGCTGTGGGAAACTGTAAAATAAAGCCAGGAATTCTAAGAAAATGGGTGTTTATGAATTTTGCAGCTGGTTCCGGATATGGGGTTTTTTAGTTTTGCATTTCCAGGATAGACATGGTTACACCAACTTATGGGTTCTCTAGACTTGCAGCCATCTTTCAAAAGCAGATAACAGCTATGCCTTGGAGACCAGGGATGGGATCTACCGGTCTGCACCGTCATAGAACCCCTTGTTGACTTTCGTAAGCAGTCCAGAGAACAGTAGTTAGAAGAAATATTCTTTTGTTTTTTTTCCACCTTCACGACATTCTTGGCAGTATGCCTTAGACTTTACTTTCTCTGAAGGAGTTTTTTTTTAAAACTATCTTAAGGGGAAGGGTTATTTTTAAGCTTTTTACACTTGCTGTTGGGGAGGGATACTCCCTAATATACTTCAGTCACATTGCAATAAATCAGCACTTTGAAGAAATAATTGAACAACCCAAAGGAGCTTTTAATTGACAAAGGAACCAAGAGATGAGTGACATTCAGAAAGATTCTTGGCTAGCTAGAAAAGATTGACATTCAAATGTGAATTTACCAAGCCCTTATTTAGTTTTGTCTAAAATTGCGTTTTTGGTAAAATTTAATCTTTCCTTGGTGACTGTTAATTCCTGTGCTTACTGATGGATAATTTTTCCTATTCAGCTTTGTTGGAAAAAAAGTTTTAATCTCTGTTCCTGAAAATAAAGTGGGTTTGAGAAAGAAATCTAGCTAGTTTCCTGTTGTCTGTTCTGTAATTGGTTTAACAAAGTAATTGTGATTTAATTATTTGTATGTATTTGTAATTTTTCTGCCTCATGGTTTCTTTCTTAATCTGGGGAGGGGGGGTCTTCCTTCACTGCTTTAGGTGATATGTGGCACTTGTTCTTATGGGTGTACTTCCAAGAGGCAGGATTGCAAGCTTGCAGTGAATTTTTTTACTGCCTTTCTGGAGGGCATGTGACCTTTCCCTTAAATCTGGATGATTTCCTTATGATATCTTGTGCAGGTGAGTGAGACCAGCTGGTATCTTTTAAGTGCTCCAAATGGTTCTCAGGATGCTTTTCCTGGGTGTGCTCTTTCTAGAAGCTTAAATGCTTCATTTTATAAGTAAGATGTTGGCTGCTGATAGTTATCATTGCACCCTGCGCCTGATTTTGTAAATCCGGTTGCAGGTATTTTTAATTTAATGATTGGTATTTATGGGGAAGGCTTTTTGCAAGCAAAGAAAGCTGTTTGATTTTTGTACAGGTATCCTTGACTTAACAACAGTTCATTTAGTTCATTGACTGTGGTTTTCACACTTATGACCATTGCAGCATCCCCACAGTCACGAGAAGCCAGCGAGAGAAGCACCCCTTGATGTGCGTTGGACATTGAGTTGGCCATGGCCAACCAGGTCACATGACCAACCAAAGCCACACCTACAAACTAAGCCATGCCCACAAGAACCAGTGTTAAAAAATTGGAATCCCACCCCCTGTTGGAGGACTTTGTGTACAAATCTATCTATCCATTATCCAACTATGCCAATGAATTGATATTGAAATTGAAATGAACATATTCATGCTCACTCATGCTTTTGATCATCTCTTCTCTGAAAAACTGTACAATTTCATGGGATTTCCTTTGAAGTACCACTCACAACCCACACCTAGTTCAAAATACAGTTGCACTTGTACTTATAGATTATACATCAGTACATCCATGTAACACCATTACTTTGTGAAATAACTGATTGTCATTCAGCTCCATTGGACTGCAAATTCAGAGTGTTGGGCTAAGGTAAGGTACTTGTATGGCACAGAATGGATTTGTTTCTTGGCATGTCCAATGATCTGTGCATGTCCAATAAATCGACAGGATTGGCCCCCACCAAATTCCATTACCTAAACAGATGTGTCTTTGTGCAGCAACCCATCCAGATGCCCTGACTTCTGGCTGGCTTCTGGTGCTCCAAGATCTGGCTTTTCTGCCAAGCATTGAGTCAGGAGATTTTGTGATGTGTTCTTAATCGATTTGCTTCTGGTTGTTTGAGTTGCCTAAGATAACAAATGTTTTATATTGCTATTTATTGGCACTGTTATTGTTGCTTTTATATTATCTGTACTGTCCTGGGTTGCATATTGAGTTTGGGAAGCTTATATAAATGGAAACTAATGTGCAAACTAATATATTTAAAAGCAGAGGTATCAGGACTGAAGAGAAGCAGATGTTTTCTCACAAGTAATTGATTGAGTGGAAAAAAATCATAATGTCTTTTAGAACTGCTAATATACCCTTAAAGTTAACAGAAAAAAATGACAGCCTTCTTTAAAGTGAATATTTTGCTTTAAGTATATTGAACCTTGCTATATTGTCATTTCCTTTGTAAGTGAAGAAAAATGTTTGGAATTTTTTTTGAAATAGCATCCTTCTACTTCATAAGGGACGGTGATAGGTGTCCCAATTATTTATTTAGTCGGTCTTGGACTATGACCATTCAATTCAGCAACTGTTCAAAGTTATGACAGTGCTAATTGAAAAAAACACTTACAATGCGTTACCAGAATTCTGGAGGATTGCAGCATTCTGTGTCAGGTGCTTATAATCTGCGAGTGCTTCATGTCTGACTTATGGATATGAAATAGCAGCAATACCATAGTCACACTGTAACAATACTTTCTTTTGCGCCTGGTTTCCAAAAGGAAAGTCATTTGGAGGGAAATCTGGCAGTTTCTATAATGCCTACACAATGTTTTTATTTTTTAGGACAGTGTCTTACCTTCTTACAGGCAAAGAGTGTCAATGTGACCTTATAAACAAGTGTTAGAATTTATTGGATTCCACTACATTTGTGTAGGTAAAAGAAAATAAGTTAGGATTCTATTGGTAAATAAGATATTGTTAGGACAACAGGATAAATTTTTTACAATGTCAAATATCTACTACGTTCTGGGAGAAAATAGTGAACTATATAAATATGAATTGCTGACAAAAAAGCTAAACTTCACCATATTTTAAATCTTTGTATTTTTATTTTAACTGTTTATATTTTTAATATTTTTATGTTTTTTACTATTACTGATACTAAATGTTTATTTGTGAGAATAACAGCCATCTAATTATGATAAATAATAAATAAATAAAATTAAACTCTCTTCAATACCTGCTACATGGAATTGTACAACTAGATAAGTAAAATGATTTCCATGCTTTTACTATGGGTTTCCCTGGAAAATAAGAACCTGTCTTATATTTTTTTCCCACCAAAAAAGGCAGCAGCGTCTTATTTTCGGGGGATGTCATCCACTCACTAATGCTCACTTGCATGCATCACTCCCTCCTCCTTTCGCTATCAGAGGCCTTTCAGGGACTTCTTCTTCTTGCAGCCAACAAGGCTTTGCCTGAAATGCTACTGCAGCCAATATAGAGTCTGGATCCTCTTTGCTATCACCTCAAAATACATGCCCTCCTACTATTATATAAATATGGTCAACAAGGCAGGGTTGGGGTGTTAATAAGGCCTGGTACAACTGTCCGAAGGTAAAGTTGTAAGGTAAGCTCCACCCCCCCACCCCCACCTAGCTTAAAATTTTTTTACTCTGGAGTGGGTGGGATGTTTAATTAGGGCTTTTTGGGGAGGGGAGGTCTTATATTGGGCACATTGTGTAAAAATCAAAGCTAGGGTTTACTTTTCAGGGTAGGTTGTAGGGAAACTGGTATAGACAATAAACCACAGCATTGGAAAGACAAATATATGGCTCCACTTCACTCCACTGGTTTGAAGCCTGATTTACTCTTGCCATTGTGAGTCGGATTGCTTTATAAACATAGACTTTTAGTTATGGGACAAGTGTTAATGAAATATGCATCCTTGCATCCTCTTATAAAAATACACTAGGTTAAAGAAAATGCAAGCAAATTAATTATATAGAAATAAATATATATGTGCTTAAAATGAAATTCTATCCATACAACAAATACAAACACATACATTTGCTGTATATATACCATATATATGCAATACACACACGTGTTATATTATAGATATTATTATTGAATCACAGTTCATTTTTGAATACATAGCGGAAAAAAAAGAGTCTTGAGATTTAACAAGTTGATACTACATGATACAAAGTTTATTCCAGAATCTAATTGTTATCTGCTTCAGATATCCAAGCCTCCTCCCAGAAGGGTAACAAAGAAAACTGGTCATGAAGAAGGATGTGTGCATTCCCTGACCAGTACTACCAAACCTGTCAAGCAGCACTTCTAGGCTATGTCCTGGACGAAGAGAACGTGAACTTCAAATAATCAATCTCTTTTTGTCATCCTGACCCATTCCTGAACAGCTTTCCTGTCCAAGCAGTAATTACTTCCAAACCAAATATAATATCATTTAACAGTGTCATGTTACTTAAAAGTGATCATGACTATAACTTAAAAGTAAATTGTGACCCTCTTAGAAAAGTCAATATATTTCACTATATGTTTCATATTCAATGACATAAAAATATCTACTTTTTTTTTAAAAAAAAGACAATTTTAAAAAACTGGTTTCCTTTAAGTAAAATACAATATTTATTGCATGTTTATTTAATATCCTTCAACAATTAATGTTTCCTCTGGATAAAATACACAGCTACAGATTGGAATGAGTCTATCCCCTACAATACTGAACAGTATCAGTAAATGTTGAAGAAAGAGTTAGAAGTTAGAACATTTAAAAAAAGGTCGAGCATTAAATATTTGCCAATTTTCTACTGGATATTAATGATACAGTATGGGAATGTCTGTGGTCTGTAGGTGGGTTCTGGTATCATATGTAGATAACAAATGGGCGGCCATACACTTGCCCTGGGTCTCATGTCACATTGGCCCTACTAAATTTCCATATATTCTATACCTTAAAGAAAGATTTAATTCATATTAATCTGAATTTCAGATACAGCTTGCTTTGTGCCCCAGGACTCTTGATAAAATAAAGTCAGATATCATGTTAAGAGTTGTGCTAAATTCAAACACCCCTCTCACATTGAGAAATCTCTAAAAACAGAGATTACCTTTTTTTTAAAAAATACTGTTTTAAAAATAGAGGAAGTTGGGAATGATGCCTGTTGGTATGAATGCTTAGACTATTAGACAATTGCTTAGACGATGCTAGGAACAAACAGTGTGCAGCACCTGCCAAAAAAACCAACACAGTTCTGGCTGCATAAAGAGAGGGATAGAATCAAGATCACGTGAGTGTTAATACCACCTATAATGCCTTTGGTAAGGCCACACTTGGGAATACTGCATTCAGTTTTGGTCACACAATGTAAAAAAGATGTTGAGACTCTAGAAAGAGTGCAGAGCAGCAAGCAACAAAAATGATTTAGAGATCTGCAGGCTAAAAAACATATGAAGAATGGTTGCAGGAACTGGGTTATGTCTAGTCTTAATAAAAGGGAAAAAACTAGGGGAGACATGACGGGCGTGTTCCAATATCTCGGGGCTGCCTGAGAACAGGGAAACAAGCTATTCTTCCAAACACCTGAGGTTAGGACAAGAAAGCAATGGGTTGTAAACTCATCAAGGACGAACTTAGAAGTAAGTTCTTAAGCAACTTAGAACTAAGGGAGAAATTTCCTGACAGTTAGAACAATTAATCAGTGGAACAGCTGGCAGGAAGTTGTGAAATGCTCCATACTGGAAAGTTTTTAAAAAGATGGTTGGGACAACCATTTGTCTGAAGAGATGTAGAGTTTTCTGCCTAGGCAGGGGGTGGACTAAGAAGACCTTCAAGGTCCTTCCAACTCTTTATTCTATTCTGTTCTATTCTGTTCTGATTCTGTTCTGTTCTGTTCTGTTCCGTTTCCGTTCCGTCCGTTTCTGTTCTATTCTGTTCTATTCTGTTCTTCTTTCCGTTCCACTCCACTCCACTCCATGTCACTCCACTCCATTTCCAATCTATTATAATTATTGTCCTCTTCCATGCAGTAATAGATGAGCCAGGATCTTGCTTGCTTGGCTTTAAATACTGTTTTAGACTAGAGCCTCTGATAGAAATATAAAAATAACATTTTCTCAAAAAATGTTATCTAACATAACATTGTCTGAATGGTTCACATATAGAAGGGGAGACCTCCTTGACAATTTCTTATTGTCCAAAAAAAGCGGTCTACTACATTTTTAATCCTTCTTGGGCTCAAATAAATCAGATGCTATTACTTAGACCAACCTTTTGATTCACTGTATAATAGATTATCCAATTGTTATTGCTAATTGGGTAAGCAAACGGACCACTATTGTTGGCAGTAAAAGTATTATAATAACACAAGATTTGTCTTTTTTTATGATGACTCGATAAAATCACAACTGAATAAAATGATACTATTTTCCATTAAATATTCATACTGAAAAATTTTTTCCCCTTCCTTCCTTCCCTTTCCTTCCTTCCCTTCCTTCCTGCCTTCCTTCCTTCCTTTCCTTCCTTCCTTCCTTCCTTCCTTCCTGTGATAATCAAGCAAATTAATTTTGGAAAGAACTGTTGAAAGGCAATGATAATTTGTCAGTGACTCCTTCCCCTCTTCAGCTTTGAGACACCAATTAAATTGGTTCTTGCTTCCTAGAGCTAGAACCTTTATTTTAGCAAGGCATAGGCAGGTACTTTTTTTACTTGCGCCAATTTACACTTCTGTGACAAGCTGTTTAATTTGATATCTTTAAAAGAGAGAGATGTGGTAGATGGGGGGGAATGAGAGCTGCACCATAATTTGCCATATCACTATAGGATTTTTTGACAAAACAAGTTTCATGTTTCATGTCTTAAGAAGTGTCCTGATATTTATGAAGCCATTTTCAGCTTCTGAATGTCAGTATTTTTAAACAGGCAGATGAAGAACAAAGAGTGAATGTTAGGAAGGCTCCATTGTTTTGGATTTTTGTAAAATCTAATTACAAAACTGACAGTTGCATCTCTGGACAAATCTGAAGATTAAAAATTACAATGCAATCCTTTACTTATCTACAGTTACTTAAGGCCCACTGAATTTTAGTGGTTTTTAGTAGTGAGCACACACCAACAAAATAATTAAAAGCCCATAGCTCTGTGTCAGATTTTGTACATCCCCAATTGTCAGCTTTTACTACAGGATAGTGTCAAACAAGGAGAGGAAAAAAAATCAGGTACTCTGGAAAAAGCCAATTTTAATCCACTATTGTTTCTTTTAAAGTAGTAGAGAATTTTAGAAAAAATATTCATGGATGTTTGGTATTGGGGTTTTTTGCTATGTAGTTTTCAATTCCTCTTCCACCAGTTACTAAAACCAGAATATGTTACAACAATAAAATGGAATGTCTGAACTTATTAGAGATGAAAGTAGAAGTGAAGGAGAAAAACAGATTCAACAGATTAGGTAACGAAGTAGACACAGACACATGTCAGGTAAGGGCAGGCCAGAACGAAGAATTCTTACTAAATCATTCTAAAAAGATGTGTCCTGATTTTTTAGCCATCAATCTAAAGATATGGGAGTTCAAAGCACCAGCTTCAAATTTCCACATGTGATGCTTTACTGAAATATACAGTAAATTCTGTAACTCGTTTATGCTTAAAGATAGACTTCTTCACTTTATTATGTGGCACGGCCAGCACTCAAGGATTAAATATTATAATCATGTCTACTTTGGCCAGCAGCACTAAAATCAAAATCTGCCAATAATCAGTTGGAGGACTACAGATTCCTGCAAGAAGGCTTTGGAGGAGTCAAATGGGAGGCTTCAGCAGTGATCCATTCAGATCAGGGGAGTCACTTTGCGGTAGGTTTGGGTCATCCAATTAATAGGCACTTGCCCTGGAAAGTAGAACTAAATATCCACTGAGAGTCAGTTTACTCGTGGTTAAAGTGCTGGCCTAGGAACCAGTCCCGTTTTAGATATGCAAAAAACAGTGATGTGAGTTTGGGCCACTCTCTTCAGCCCAAACTCATCCCATATTATTTTGTGGGGAAAAAAATAGGAGGAAACAATATGTTTGTCACCTTAAATTATTTCTAAACAATTAATAAAAATCAGTCAAATAAATAAAAGGGTTTTTAAGCAGGTAAAGAACAAAAGAATTATGCTAACTAAAGTATAAATAACTAACTTTATTGTTTTGTTTTGTACAAGGGAATTAGTTTTACTAACTTGACCCCCACACAGCAAGAGAGGCTGCTGAATTTTGTTCAGTTTATTTTTAATTGGATAATTTGATTCACAGCTTCCTGATTGGGGAATGATTATGGTATTTATTTCTTCCCTTTTTAATTTTTTTGCCATTACACATTTTCTCTTATCTTCTCAGAGCAGCCATAGTTTATGAGTATTGATTAAAATGTTATACCAAATGCACATTTATATAAATTTATATAAATAACATTTTCGTTTGATTTTAAAAATGCAGGCCAACAGAGAAACAAGTTAAAAGCGATGTACTAAACAATGGATAAATATGTGTGAAAATTGCAATTAGAGAATGAAAACAGAGTGGCTAATATTTCCCTATTTAACGCACATACCACAGACACCAGATACCCAATAATGAAGAAAGCTCAGCAAGCAATCCTTCCTTTCAAAACTAGACTGCAGGGCAGATTCCTGTCAAAATGTTCAACCAGCTTCCAGGCTTCTTGTTATCTTGCCAAATTTTTATTCATTAGATGCCAGCTCCTATTGCGGGTGAGTATAAAATCTATCAGGTTGCATGGATTCTTTTTCATTTGGCTTTAATTTTCTTTTTAACCTCCCTTGGCATTCTGCTAAACCCTCCCCAATCCTCATCCTTGTATATTATTCTTTATTGGTTTTCTCTGTTGAAACAATCTTAAAGGAATTCTTTCAGAAAAAAGGTGACTCAGGAATAAAGCAGGTTAGTGTTGCAGATAATGACCCTTAAGGACTGCAGTAGTCTCATGAGAAAGAGAAATTCATTTAAACTGAGTTCTCTTATGCATGCCCACTGCCTAAATTGCAGATTCTGAGGTCAGCATATGCCCAATTTAATTCTAGGTTTAGATTTGAAAGGATTAGCATTAGGTTTCCATGCCGGTCTGTCTGAAACTCTGCCACATTTTCTGCAGACTTTTTTCCAGAGATGAGAGAAAACAAGGATCTGCCTCAAATCATACTTTGGGAAATAAACCAGAAACTTGCTTTCTGAAAGGAAGAAAATGCCCTTTACCCCAAAAACTATTCCTAAAAGCTGAGTTTGAGCCGATGTGTTTATATCTTTTTTTGTTCTTTATCAACCCAGATCAACTCAAAGAATTGTACGGGCTGTATAGCTAAGCTATTATTTGTGCCTTTTCTTTTAACTTGGATTTTGATCGTGGTATGCATGAATGAATTATATTTCCTATCAAAAATTAGTTATATGTGTTAAGATGAACTGTTCCAACATTAAAAATTAAAATTCCTCAGACAGAAACAGGACAGGACTTTTCATCATTTGAATTTTTTGTTATGATTCTGAAGCAGAGATGGTGAGGAACAGATTTTTTTTAAAAAAAGTATTATTCTAGATAAACTCCAGGTAGACCGTCCTCTGATGTTTAAAAATGGGAAGTCAAAACATCACAAGGAAATATGTCAACATATATTGCATGATACAAAAAAAGGCTATCACTTGGCCAAGAGTTTCCTTTATATTTCACCAGAAGAGTTCTCCACTCCTCTGACTCAAGCAGAATACCTTTATGCCACCAGACTTGAAATTTTAGGACCTAGGGGACAATCTTACAAACTACACCGGCCCTTGGTTTGATCTAAGTATAAGTACCATAAAATTATTATTGCAATTCCTGTACCTGACAATGAATACTTCAGCTTCAAACCATAAACAATACAAAACATACAATAGATACAAACTCAAGGTTAACGACACCAAACTTGATTGCCGAGGAAATACAACTTCAGCAATGTCTGGAATACTCTGCCTGACTCTGTGGTTTCTTCCCCAAACCCCCAAAAAACATTAAACCTTAGACTGTCTACTATTGACTTCACCCTTTCCTAAAGGGTCTGTTAGGGGGGCATGCGATAAGTGCACCAAAGGGCCTACCGTCCCTGTCCTATTGTTTCTTTTTTTTCTTATTCATATCCATTTCATGTAATCATAACCATGTTTATACTTATATCTGTTATCTAATAATTGCTTGACTAAAAGTAAACATTATAAATACAAACAAAACACAAACAAACAAATTAAAAATAGAGTGGCCCTCACTCTCTTTCTCTTCCCCCACTTATCTGACAAGTATTCTGTCAAAACTGAGATATGTTTATTCATTTTTCTCCTTCATGGCAGAAGAATTTACAGCTCCTCCTCTTTCTTTTATTTCAAGGTCTTTGAATAAGTTTTTAAAAAATATTTATATTGTACTTTCCATTTATGCTAAATATCAGTAGAATAAGGTAAACTAGCAGTATCTTAAAATTATTGTACTGCCTTTTTTAAAAATGCATAAGCCAGCAGTTGCTGTGTCACCGATGGGGGAAGAGTACTGTTGTATTATGCCTAACACAGCTGAAGAAATTATGACTTAGATGAAAGAGGCCCCTTAGCAGTTTCTTTTCTACATACAGCCATACTGTATATTATCAGGATTTACCTAATCATGTAGCATGTACATGCAAAAGAATACAAAACAGACACCGGTCTATGGAATAGAAAGCTGTCCAGAATATGGAAAAGGGCCAAAGATTGAGAATGTGGGAATAGTGTTGCCAAAGAACTGGTATTATTTAATTTAAAATTTCTTAATGTTGTTTGAATATTGATTGTCACCAATTTTCTTCACACAAATCAGCAGTTATTTTATTGATTCCTTCTATTTTCTTTTTTTTTAGCCAAATTTCTGGTTCATTTGTGTACATTTTTTGAAAAAAAAAAGAATGCCAATACATGACTATATATCATAAGATATTCAACGGAATGTTAAACCTTTACTAGTGTAAACTATATTCAGATTTACAATGCAGAGTAATTTCAGATGAGATTGAGAATACCTCTTCTTTTATAAAAATTACTTAATTTGAAATATAATCTATTGATACAGATTTTCTTCTTAGGCTTTCTACACTTAGACTATCCTGACCTTAAAAGCATCCAATCAGACTTTTCTTTTAATGATACACCAATTAAAAAGTGTTCTGAGAAGCTATCCATCATGAATATGTATTTGCATTATATCATTTAACATTTGTTTGTTTTACATTTCATGCCCAGATGTCTTGCCTATCTGAAGTGGAAGGTGAAGAGTTCTAATTTCCAAGTGATATCAGTTTTCTGAGTCTTATTCCAGAAGCTAAATACATCTTAATTTGCTAATAATTGTTTTGGCCTTAGAGTTAAACAAACACTTTTTCTATTATCCAGTGCCCAATTATGAAAAAGCAATTGTATCATATTGAAGCCTTAGAAGTTATTGCTCTTCATTTTTTTCCACCTGCTCCTTCAAAAAAAAGTCTGCATTTACCATTGCTACTACATGCCAAATATATCACAAAAGAATATATGCTGAGCATGGGGGGACGCAGGAAACAAGGAACAATCCAATTGATTTAAGGATCTCTTGAATCTATCAAAAGCACAAACACAAATGAAGTAATATTTCTGGAGTGATTTTTTTATCAATATTCCTAAATGATAGTAATAGTTCAATGTAATTAATGGCAAAGACTACTGGAATTTTTTTCCTGAAGGCCTATGTTGCAGCCCTCTGCTGGATTATTCAGTAACATTCCTTAATGAAAATAGATATCAGAACGATACTTTTACCAATTTCAAATCAGAACTTGCCTGTTGGTGTAGTGAAAGCTGGTGGTAAGATGGCTACATTGTTGAGCAAATAAGAATTTGTAAATCTTTTTATGAGCTTTATTAAGCTTTATTCAGCAGAAGAAAGGACTGTGGGATCTAAATTGCTTTTGACTATTTTCTTTTGGTTTCTGTAATATAAGTTTATAAATGCATTATTAGCAACTATTATCATACTTTTATCAAAAACCAAATGTAGCACGTGCCATATTTGTGCGGGGGGTCAAACCAGGGGGAAGAGAGAGAAAAAGTGGTTTGTGAGTAAGCCTGTGAGAAGAAATGTAAAAGAAATTATTTCCAGGGAATGGCTGATATTTTATGAATAAAGCTAAATTATTTAAGCTAAATTAATATGCTGTAGTGTTTCTGCTGAAGGTTAAATGTATGGGCAAGAAAACAAGTAATCAACCAATTGTTGTTAGAAGACCATTTGTTAAGCCCAAGCTGTTAAAATGCTTAGAATCTGCCAATTTGCTTCCTTTCCACATCTTAGATGTTGGTTTTTAGAACGTTGAATATCTTGCATGGAATGTGACCTGGCTAGAACAAAATTCAGGGCATTTATTTTCCCTTGATTTCACTCTTACAAATAAGATGGCATGTTCACATGCTGAGAATGGAAGAGGGATGTGTTGTGCAGAATTGACCACAGCCTGTAATTATCAAATTTATGGCGTGTGGCAGGAAATTGCTTTGTTCATGTTTGTAGCTTTTCCAAAAGGCCAGGGGGAAGGTAGTAGGGTATTCAATTATTCTTTTATTTTGGATTTCTGGCTCTGATATTGATGCTTTTATTCATTACTCCTGGAATAATATTGGGTTTTCATTTAATGACCCACAAATTGCGGACTGGCAATTTGGATGCTAAGTGCGGAAATGACTGTGCTTCCCTTTCCTCATGCCCCAGCTTTTTGGAATGCTGATCTCAATGCTGGGATAATTAGCAAGCAAGAATTAATGTTCGTTATTAACATTCACAGGAAAGGAAGGGATTACAAGACAGCAAGCAGGCACATAATATGGAATGCACATTTAAAAACACAATGTGCTAGCACTGGCTTTTTGGAGTGTGCTCCTGGGGCTCCCATGGTGAAACACGTGACTGAGGAGAGAAGCACCACTCCAACCAATAGAAACATGCAAAGTATCTCTTTGGACAAGTGAAATGGAGTGACAAAATTTTACAAGACCTTCTGCTAAACTTTTCTACATTGGGGGGGATTAAAATAAAATACAAAGTAAAACCAAATTAATTACAACAAAGACAAACAACCAACTTTACCGAATGACACATGAGGATAAAAATGGAGACAATTGAAAAATATATTCAGGGGCCAGGTTCCAGGAGAGGAAGATTAATTGGCACTTTTGAATGTTGGGTTGGAGAAAATTCCTGAAAAGGATTTATGCCCAAATTATATACTTTGACACATTATGCTCTTGAAGCAAAAATATAACACTGATAAACGAGTAAAAGAAAAGAGGAGTGGGTTCAGAAGCATGGTAAAATAGACTCCAGTTACAGTGGTCAAATGGTGGCACCATTGCAAGAGGTATTTTCTGGCATCAGCTTCACCCCATGCTCTCTAAAGAGTTGCAGGAACTGGTATTTCTTTCCAATTATGCTTTTCCTAAATTCTAGTACCATTCCCTCCATATTTGACATGAAGATCTGAGGATCTGGAAAAAAATCCTGCTCTGCCCTGGAAAATGGCAAGAACACTAGGAGAACTTTCAGAGTGTTGGTCTGATTTTTGGCTTATTATGAGAAGATAAAAAAATGGGATAAAAAATAGTAAACACATATTACTCATAATTGAAGGAAGTCCAGGTACTAGTTTTATTCATGAAAGGTCATGTTGACAACTTACCCTTAGTGTGTCATGAATTGAACAGATCTTTTAAGAAAGTAATGTAAAAAATATATAAGTAAGTTTAGAAAGGTCAACCCTAAAGGCAATAGGTGAGTTGTCACAACAGTTCTTCTAATGTCACATTGGACCATTTAGAATACTGTGTTATAAAAATTATTGACTAAATAAATTTTTACTAATTTCACCAACAAACTCTGCCTTGTTGGGTGTTAGTTTTGAACCATTGCCATTTTGAACAAGAATATTTTTAGTGAAATGTTTACAAAAGCTTCTCCTAAAGGAAAGGTGTCATCATGGAAATAAGGCATGGTGAATATATCTGCAGGACAACTGGCATGCTTTACTGCTAACCCATACAGTTTGAGTTTATAGAGTGTCTTGGTTTCATATGAAAGGACAATTCAAAATATTCTTGATGAATAAAAACTGTTTTTATACTATGTTGTTCAAGGTAATGGATTAAAAGTTAGGAAAAGTCTGAGGAACTGGAAAAGCCTTAATGTTTTTCTTTTTCTTAATGGTCCTGGGAAAGGAAAGCTGGATGACCATAGATGTGACATATCAGTCACAATGTTATCTATAAGAATGTAATGAGGTTTCATCCAGGTATTCCTTTATTCCAATCAAATTTGTTACCATTTTTTAAAGACAATAAAACAAAATTCACATAATTTCCCCCTGTTAACACATTGTAGTAACCATTGCTAGTAAGTATCTTTTTGTGTACTGCATTTTCTTGAATATGTGCTTTGCTAAAGTTCCCTTTTCCCGAAAGGCTACTTATTTTATGATGGCCACTTGTTACTCAGAATATTAGTTGTATATAATATTATATAGTCTTTTATATATATTTCAACCATGAAATTGATATTTCTCTTTGACACACTATCTGAAAAGAAAATCTGTAATGGAGTTTGAATTCTGTCCCAAAACTGGATGAGTTTTTGAAATAAGAAAGGAGCATGTAGTTGATTTGGCGTGGGAAGGATATCAGGAATTGGTTCAGATCCAAAAAGAGAGGAGGTGGGGGGTTCCTCTAAAGGGCATCGTATACAAATAACTATTGAGTGCTCAATATTTGTTGGTGGAAACACTTATATCCATTCCCAAATGATCATAGATTAAAAAGATTATTGATGCCTGATAATTGATGATATATCAGTGCAACTATTTAATGTAGCAATTCTCTAGTTAATCTTCAGTTGCTGTCTTGTTTTGATTTTATAAAATATAAAATAAATGCTTATGCTGGAATATTTACTAGGCTTGAGTAAATTGTTTAGGACAGAATTGATGGATAACCTAATCCTATTCATGCAGTTAAAAACCTGTTTCCTCTATTAATCCAGGAGGATTTCTATGCTTAAAGAATATGGTTTTTTTGTGGGTGTTTTAAGTTTGCATTGCAAGATAAAATGGCTTTCAAAGCCTGGATTAAAGAAGACAGCAAGTACAGAACGGATGCATCGCGTTAACCAATGGATGGCAAGCATTTTTCTCGTTTTACATCCTCTTTCCATCCGTTGGTGCAGTGTGACATGGGCTTTAGTTGTCAATATGGGAAGGAAAGAAAAAACAACAACAAATCCTTTCTCTTCCCTCTCTCATTTGCTGCTTCAAAATCTTCTTTGGGAGCAATGTTATTCTTTATAGTTCAAATTCTATATAATACATAAGTACCTTATGTTGTTGTTTTTTCAGTTCTACCAGGTCAGCCAAAACTTTCACTTCTTATCTTCCTCCTGCACGTTCTTTTCTGGTCGAGTTCTTCTCTGAGGTGGCCATTTCTGACCACTGCTGCAACCGTCTTTGGGAAAGGGAGTAATGGCCAGCTGGAGAGGACAGATGCGGCTCTCCTCGACCCTGCTGGAAGTATCTCCCCTCTTCACCCCCTCTACGGGGTGTCTTAGCCCCAAAACCAGCTGGCTCGGGGTGCTCCAGCAGTGAGCATAGATAGAAACTGTGCACAATTGTGGATTTCGGTCCATTGCCAAAGAGGTTCAAACCAGAAATCGATACTGGTGTTTTAAAGAGTTGCATACAATTGTTCTGTGTGTAGTTCTGTGCTCTCTAAAGCATTTTTTTGCTTTCAAATCCAATGTGTTATAGGCCCTATCAGCTATAGCAGCATGAACCTTTGCAATCTTAAAAAAATTCACATTAGAATGAAATTGCTGTCTTGTCGTCCCTTGGTATCCCTTCAAACTCTTGAGTTCTCTGTTTCTGAACAGGAAAAAGATTTAACAGAAGTAAAAAGGACAGTGTTTTCTTTCATGTGACATTTTATTGGAAAGGTCCCTGCTGAAAACTTTAGGAAATTGCATCTTTGGATCCTTTGTACATGCTCTTTTTATTTCCAAAAGGATTTCAGTACAACTAGAATTCTTTGATGGCATCATTTTTTGACAACCTGTGCTATGCTTTCCCTATAGAAGATCTGAAGCAGCCAGACTGTTTTTTATTACTCCAAGTGCTATCATGGAATAAACTTTATATTGAGTAGCTAGAATTTATTTTTTTTATACCCAGCCTTCTTTTTTCTTTCATAAATTCAGAATGTTTTCCATTTCAGGAGTGATTTCTACTCATAATTAGAAATTTCAGTTATGTTATTCATGCTATTATTTCCTCCTATTGCTGCGGAGAAAAGTTTAATCAAAGAGTAGACAATGGTAGTTTTAGCTGTGGGAGACTGGCCAGTATATGTGTCTACTTTGCTTGTCTGATAGCTAAATGCAGCCTGAAAATGTATTTTCAATCCTGTGTAATCCAAAGGTAAATTAGAAAGGATAGACAACTGACTATCACTGGTAGACAATGCTGTATTGACTGTGTTAATGCCATTGCTATACATCAACCATCCTGTTGCACACCCATGTGCTCTGGAGACATCAATCAATACATGATGTTAAGTGAATCAATACTCAGTCTAATCTGGTTCATATGTCTTTTCATATATTCTTCACCAGAAAGACGGAGAAAGCACACAAAATCTCTAATTAGGAGTTACTGAGGAGAAATTGGAAAAGCAAGTCCAGCCAAGCCCCAAAGGGTCAGGTTTGACTTTTCCTTATCTGTCCCTCTATCCCCAAAAAGGTCTGAATGAAAAATGGTATGTATGTTTATGAATTTTCCTTAATATGCCTGTTTTGTGTCCATAATTTGACTTAATATGAATGTTTTACATATTTGGACTTGCAAATGGACATACTGCATGTTTGCCATACAAACAGCAGCTGTAACAAGCAAATATTTTTGTGACTACATTTTCTTATTCACTGACTATTGTGCCCATTTTCTTTTATTGAAAAACCACACTGCACTTGCATTTGGAAATATGACTTTGCTATGGTTGCTGGTAAGTGTAGAATTAACTAAGTTTTAAAATTGCAGAACCTCATTGTTACAGAATTGTTACAGAAAAAGCAAGAGCAAGAAAGGAAGTATCTACCAATATTTAATTAATTAACCCCCCTCTTACTCACTCCCACCCCAAATAATTGCCTGGATAAATAATTTATCCAATACATTCTTAAAAAGATGAAGTAACAATATTACTTATGAAACCCATAGTAATAAAACAAAAACTAGCTGTGGGAAATACAATTTTGCTCTGCAGTAATATAAGGCACTTCATAGGTACTTACCTCTATTAACTACAATTCAGCTAATACATTATCATAATGTCGTTATTATTATTATTATTATTATTATTATTATTATTATTATTATTATTATTATTATTATTATTGCTATTAACAATATTGCTTTTTTATATTAACATAAGTTAGGTAAACTAATGTGAGTGCACACCATCTTTCACTTTTCTTTTACACAGTCCAATCTTGGCAGGTAATACAAGTTAGAATATTTCAGATCATTTGGACCAAGACCCAAAAATCACAGGTGCCAGAAACCATTGAAATCAATGGAAAAAACAGGTGAAACATCAAATTAGATAATTGAAGCAAAGATGAAATGAAAAAAATGCAATTAAAATGAAAATAACATTAAATGGTTATGGCTTTGGACACAAAAACTAAAAGGAAAATGGACCCACTGTACATCATAAATAGTTTTTTCTCCCACCTGGGAAATCTGCCAGGTCCAAGGCATAAAATTGCAGTAGTCAGTTAATTCCATTGTTCAATGGGAAGAAAGAGACCTAAACACAGATTTGCAAGCTAGTCATTCCTCCCCACCCTGTCCCAACACTTTCTGCAAGAATGAATGATCTTTTTCCTCCAAATTGTACACACAGAATATAATACACTTACACTAGTATCCATAAAAGGTGATTTTTTTTTCTAAAATGAACCATTATTTCCTATTTCTCCACTAAATTCAAGATTAGGGGTGCTTTCATATGCTCTTCTTCAAATATGATATATTCTACTATCTGACATCAATGCCCTGTGGAATCTACAGAGGACAAACAGGACAAACGTTCTGAAGAATTAATGGACACAAACTTGATCTCAGGACACAAAATAAAGACAAAATAATATCTAAGTGTCTCCACCTCCCAGGACACCCCATTATCCATCTGAAAGTAGCCAACTGAGTGATAGGCTCTGAATTCACATACAGACAAAGATTTCAGGCCATCTCAAACAGTATTAATAAATACAGTGGGCTTTTAATACAGTTCAAGCCTTTATCAGAAGACAGAAAAATGTATGATCACAATAATAGTTCTTTAATCTGCAACACCTTTCAACTGCAACTGTGAATAAAGGGTTCTGTTTAAAAGTAAAGGTTTATCACACTGCTTTTTTATTGTTGCACACTGAAAAGTAATCAAGTTCTTGAAAGGCTTTCACGCAGGAAACAAATTGAAGCATTTCAAACATTTTAGTATCTGGTGAAACAATGATAGAGAACATTAATACAGGGGTTGTTGACAGCATGCGCATAACACGCTTTTGGCCAGAACAAGGCTCTCTCAGGAGTAACACATTGTGCTTCCATAAAATAGTCCAATAATTTTTTTTGGGGGGGGGGAGGAGAAAATGAAAATAGTTGTCTGATGCTCCAGGTAGAAACAAGCACATTAAATAAACTAGAGTAAGGGGATGATTATCACACTATAGCCATTTGTAATTGAATCTAGTTACTTGGCCAGCTTGCTAAATGGCTTTGATTTGAAACTTGAAAGTTGAAATTGAAAACAGGAATTTTCATGAGGAAGAGGAAGAGAGGGAGAGAGGAAGGAGAAAGAGAGGAGCAGAAGCTTTTATGATTGCACAAGAGGACCAAAATGAAGCATGTTGGAAAAATGCTTGACATAATAATGGGCATATAAAGTAAACAAAATAAAACTTCATCTATTTGTTACTTTATGATTCTATAGATGTAAGAAGACACTTCCTGCAGAAGAAAGAAAAGACCCAGCAGCAGGTTGATCATGGAGGAGTGTAAGTACAATAAATAAATAAGCAATATATAGAAATAATAGGAATAATTATATTTGGAATTAAATTGCTCATAAAATGCTCATAATATTCAATATTAAATCATATTTTGAATAAAGCCAAGCTTCAGATGAGCTGTAAGTTTTATTTTTGGTATATTTGCCCCTTGCCAGCTTGAAAACATGCCACAATCAACAATGTTTTTGAAGGAAAAACATTTTCAATCCAAAATGTACTGTAATTTTGTAATTCTTCTATAAAAGGCCTTGCTGGAGTCAAGCAAAGCAAGTATTTATTAATTTATTAGATTTTTATACCACATTTAATATTTTTATAAATAATTCAAGGGGCAAGCATACACAATACTCTTCCTTTCTCCCATTTCATCCACAACAACAACCCTGTAAAGTGGGTTGGATGGAGAGAGTGACTGGCCCAAGGTTATCCAGCTAGCTTTCATATCTAAAGCAGGAGTAGAACTCACAGTCTTCCAGTTTCTAGCCAGGAACCTGTGATTCTGTTTCTATCTCTCTCTTTTGAAATTTAAAATTAAATGGATCATGATGATGGGTTAAGAAGTCATTCAAGACCAATTCCATCCATCCATTCTTGTATAGCAAGCTCAACTAAAGTTCACTGGATTGCAAGTGTAAAATTTGAAACAGCTTCATTGAAAAATTAAGCAGGTTTCTTCAGAAGTGAGTTGCCTGATCATAATAGTTAGAGTGGATAAAATAGACGATTCCTAATCTAAAGGGTATTTTATTCTGTTACCATTTTAATCTGTGTTGTATTATTAAATGGATATCTGTTTTTTGATTAAATTGATCTTATGTACACATTTTATCACATACATTTACAGATATTTTTCTCCAAGAATTATGTTGCCATATTTGAAAAAAATAACTATAAAAAAGAAGGAAAGTAAAAAAGAAGGAAAGTAAAAAAGAAGGAAAGAAAGTAATCTGAGAAATGTGAATTTTCTTAGTTATAAATGCAAATGTAATACAGTTGTTCCATATTTATAATAAATAAACAGAAGATATAATAATTCACATTTATAAACCCAGAAATCATTCTTCTGTTAAATGACTTTGTAGAGCTGTTTTACTCATTTTGTCTCGGTTATGGCATGCCCCTTTTTGTCCAGGCCCCATGGACTGGAATAACTCACATTATAATTAATTACAGACATAAATCACAAAACTGCACAGATTTTACCGCATCCTGCAACAATGTACTAAACAGGTTGCAACATGTAAGCATGATAGCTTTGAGACTAAGTAAATATCAAAGGAAATAAAAGAGACATATGAAATCTGGGGAAAGGGAAATATCAAATTACTGAAGAAAATCCAAATTAAGTTCCCTCACACCATCCAGCTCATCACATTAGAATCCAAATTAAAATGTAATTTAGAAGGAGTCCAAATTAAAAAATCTCACTTAATTCCTTCAATTTGCAGAACAATTCCATATCATTAGGCAACTAATTTCTACCTGTCAAATACAGAATGAAAGTTCCTCTCAGGAGGAAACTTTTTATTTGAAGTAATTAGACATGAGGAATCTAGGAAGATGCCTATGTTCTGATTGTTAGCTTGGTTTAAGCCAAGAATAAATGACAACCAAATGTTAGCTTCAAGTATTCTATTGAAAGTCCAACTGTGCTTAGATGTTTCAAAATTAAGTAATAACATGGCTTGCCATTTTTATTTGGGAATCAAAATATTTATCTGAGTGAAATTCTAGTACATAAACCTCTTTTGTTGATGTTATTCTAATGAGTTCTAAGAATCAATCTGAAGAGATTTTGATTACATTTAGAAGATAAGAGCCAAGAGAGTACAAGTAATGAAGCCCATCATGGTTATAATAAACATGGAACAGTAGAACTCTACAGGCAACATAGAATAGCTTCTTTCGTGGTTCCCTTTAATTAGCTCTTCAATTTATCTATTTGCTCCTTTCCCAAGAGCATGCATTTCATTTTATAAAGAGGGAGAGACAGATTCACTAATCTACAATGAAACATTACACTTGTCAGTTAAAATCCCTTGTCCTTTATTTTCTAAAAGACCACCATTTCAGAAGCACAGGACTCCTATTTATTATTCACATTTTACAGCGACATGCAAATGTAAATATATAGCCTAAGGAGCATGGATTGATGTTTCTGTGTCCTATCTGTTCTGAATTAGTTAGAGCATGGTTGGCAACTGAAATAAAAATACATTGTTTACAAATCTTCAGAAAATGATTAGATTGCAAAGTCTCATAAAAAGTGGCATTGTTTCCAGAATCTCACAAAATCCCAAATGTTCAGTTCACGGGAATGAGACTCAGAGATCAACGTAACTTCATCTTTTATTTCGTTCTTAAAGTCCGATCTAACTAGGAGCCGCGGCAGCTCTTTTTATAGAGAGCTGCTCACGGCTAGTGTCCAATGACGGCTACTTGTTTTTCCCGCCGCTTGCATTGGCCAGTCATAGCCCTGCTATAATTGGCCAATCAGCATCGAGAAAAGTAGCCAATCAGGTTCGGGTATTTATTGTCCAATAGGAATAGCCTGTTTGAAGTATGTTAATATGGAACACCCCTCCCCTCTTGATACGGTCCTACCGTACGTAGTCACGTAAGTAGGCAGGGCTTCTAGGTTGCCTAGTTGACCTGCGCAGTTTAATTGTGTCGTTGTTTTCAACGGGTTCAGACGGGATCGCTGTTTCTCCTGTCCATCTCTGTCAAACCTCCTGGAAGGTAGAGTCAGCCATGCTGCTCCCGCTCAGCCTACTCAGGCTAGTAGATTTGGGCCAGCTGCTCCTTTCCGACCAAGCATCCAGGTCTACTTGTGTTTCTTGTTCCTCGTCGAAGACTTCTACAGGTAGGACACTGTTTTTTCTTGCGTTTATTGGGGAATGTTTTTTCTTTTGAGTTTTCTCCAGTTTCTTTTTTCTACCGGAGGGGCTTTCTTTTTTCAACCAGAGGTTGTTCCCCCCCTTATTTATTACTGCAGGGCCGTCTCCCCCTCTCTGGTTGATCTTTTGCCTTGGTTTTGTGCTATTTCTGTGAATGTTAGGGTAAGGTGGTGTGTGTGTTGTGTTTCGGGTCTGGTGTGGTCATGTGGTGCGTTGGTAGTGGCTGTGATGCGTCAAATTGTCTTCGCCAGGTTCGACCGTCGATCTGTTTTTTCCATTCTGTAGGACGGTGGTCCGCCGTATCTGTGTAATTGTTGTCGTATTCACACATGGTTTGGCCGGGTGAGGTTTTTTTGTCATACACTAGTTTCCTGGTTCTAATTGTGATAGCGTTGCTCGAGGAGTCGGTCTTGGTTTTTCGGTTGAGCGTAAGTTGGGTGTAATCTGTCTAAATGTGACCTGTCATTCTTTCTGCCCATCAGTCAATTCTGCTGCGGCTTTTATAATGTGGTGGGTGGAGTTTTTTTTATGTGTGTATTGCTGCGAGCATTTTTTGTATCTCTTTCCTTGCCATGTCCCTGTGTCTAAATTTGATCTTAGCGTTTCCTTGCGTATACTGGACCATACGTCGCCTGCCCTACCGTTTGTCGCCGTTGCGCCCGTTTTGCTGTGCAGTGCCATGTGTCGTATGCCATTTTCTGCTAGCGAACTTTTTCAAAGGGTAGTCGCTGTAAATTGCCCTGGACTGTTATGTCTGAGACGAGTACAGTCTGGTAACCCGTGTTGTAGTGAAATAGCTTTCGTAAGCTGTTTGATGACTGCTGTCTGTGGTCACTAGAGCTGCCATGGATGCTTACTTCATTAAACCAATAACTGCGAGTAAGCATCTACTATTGATTCGTATATGTATGCCTTTTGTTGGCCCCCGCCCGAAGTCTACTGATGTATTTCAGTGACCAGGGACCCCCTTGGTAGTTTCCCAGTCCAGACAGGCAGCTGAAGGCGTAGGCTGCAGCGGCAGGAGTTTTGTGACATTTCCTGCAAGTATTTCGACTCATTTTCCCAATATCTTATGTCCATCCACTGGCCACCATTACATAGCTGCCTGCGCCTGGCGTGTTTCATTTGCCGTACGATGCCGGAGTGGCCCTATCATGCAACATACCCAATACCTGGCTTCTTGTAGTTTTTCTTGGTATTATGACCGATCACCCCAAAGTATACACCCTTTCAGTAATGGAAGTTCGAGTTTGTCTATTCATGTATACAGTTTGAAAATAATAATTTGCGTTTTCCGGCCACCCTTTTCGCTACCCAGTTCAGAACTTGCTAAACAATCATGTTCTTGTCTTTGTTGGTCATGTCTGGCCGGAGGTGCGCGCTGCGGTTATCGGTAGGCTTGTCAAAGTCTTCATTTTGTAGAGAGTGGAAGTGGTTGGTGCCGGACGTTCAGTCTCTATGCTTCTGGTAGGGGAGTGCCGGCTCAAAGATCTGGCATGTGAAATGTTTTTTCCAGGCTGAATAGATTTCGGCTATAGTTGTATCCCACCAGAAATGTGGACCACCTTTGTCCAATTCTTGGCGACAGTATGATTAGCGGCGTGACTCTGTTTCCAGCGAGATACCCTTAAAAGGCGGTTTGTGATCGCGTCACAAGGGTTAAAAGTCCTTACTGTAAAGGTATTCGCTGGAAGCGTTTGTATGCCGGGATATATCCGCCAATGCTCTCTCTGTCCAACTGGCCTATAGTTCTTTCAGTTTTTGAGAGGGTCTGGTGAGAAGAAAGGGCCAACTGGCGCGGCTCTTTTTCCATTCTTGCAGGACATGACTAAGCATGCGCCCCAACAACCAAACGGTGATGCGTCGCATGGTAACTGCTAAGCGGTAATGTCATCGCGTATATGTAGTCAATACTGCGTCGGAGGTTGATGGAGCGGTCCTTATCTTCTTGGAATTGCTGTCCTCTTCATGTTGTCCCCAGGTCCAGACGCGGCCGATTTGTCTAGAGATCTATGTAAGGACGGTTCCGCCGAGTTGTTTCTGTGGCAGAAAAAGACGTGGTAAAAAGTTTATGAGTCCCAGAAAAGCTTGTAATTATTTTTGTCTAGGCGCCTCTTTGATATGCCTTGACTCTTTTTTCTGTGGTAGTGGGATGCCCTCTTATCAATGTTGGTACCCCAGAAATTCAACTTGTTGGATATGGCAATTACAACTTTTCTTTTTTTACCTTGAATCCTGCTTTGTTGCCGAACCTTTCGGCAGGACCTCTTCTGAGGCAATGCTTCTTAATTGTTTCTTGTCGTTAGCTGAGCATGAGGCACGGTCATCAGAGTATGGCGACTTACTCGCTTTATATCCTTTGGTTAATAAAAACCGTTCCCATATAGGCTTTGGAAGACCCCCGGGCTACGCTGACTCCGAAAAACTGTTAATCTTGTACATTTGAATGATCCCCTATGCCTCTGCTGTTTTTCCGGGTCTACTGGCAATTTGCTGCGTAAGCTTGCGGGCAAGGTCGCGAGTTTTGTGAAAACCTTGGCCCTTTCTCAGGGAGTGTAGATTAGCGTGTTGTACTAACCGGAACAGGATATGCATTTTGCTGTAGCTGCATGCGTTCAGGGTAGTCCTGGTAGTCCCACAAATTCTGCACGGAACCCATCAGCTTAGACTTGCGGGTCATGATTGGCGGTCTCCCATTTAGCAGTGCGCGTCAATTGGTCAGCGATTGCGTTGTTCTATAAGTTTGTTTAATTCTTCGGTCAATTTTTTGGTTTAAAATTTGCGGAAGGGACTTGCGCTTGCAACTAGCGGACTTCCAACTTGGGGCTCGTTGGAGCTATGGTTGGATCTCTAAACTTGAAATGAGATAGCGGACCCTTGGTACTTAGCCTAATTTTCTGCGTCAAAGACGTCCTGGACACTCCTCTCATCACGGTTCTCCTCCAGTCTCACGTGGTGTCATGCTGGTTTAATCCGTGTCACTCTGATTCCCGCGGGCTCCAATCACTCCGAGTCCAAGTAGGGCATTTGGTAAACAGTTACCAGTCTACGCATGTTAGCTGGCACATATTTTTTGGTATTTCCTGAAGGTTACTTTGGAAGTGTCCAAGCCCGACTACCAGTATTCTGTTGCCTATGGTAGTCTTTTAAAACAGTGGCTTGGTTGTTCTAATTATGGCTTTTGCCAATGTGCGGACTAAGTCTTTTTAATGGTGCCCAGCGACACCATCGATAGGTACAATCTGGGAATACGACCATCCATTTTGCATGTCTTGCCCTCGTACTCTGACGTTTACATGTAACCTTTTCGGCCATTGAGTCACATTGAGACATGGCGCCGTGGTGATGGTCTGATGCGTTTCTTTCCCTTTACCTGTAGCTCTCGCGTTGGCCTTTTCCTTTGCCTTCGGCGATTTTCTCAGGATTCACATCATCCTCTCTTTCTAGTCTGGGGGTGTGTTGTTCCTTCTTCCTGGAGCCTGTAGCTTCTGCGGTTGTCTGCATTCATGTGTAGATAAGTGGCACCTCTTGCTCGCAGTACCGGCCAAACAGCGTCTAAAGAACCGGCATCCGAATGGGGTTGGTCTCCTCTGCAACCTGGCACACTGCGTAACCCCAACTTATGACCCAATTTTTCATTCACCGCTCTTTGCTCAGCCTTGAAGCCATATGGATTTACCTGCTTCCTCGCCGGAATTCTGGACGATTCACTGCCTGCTGAAATGTGCAGTGTCTTGTGTGATCGCTTTCTATTTTTTTCTTCAGTGCCCCTGATTTGTTCATGTTGAGCGTCTTTGGCGGGTTGGTGTGTTCATTCTGCCCTGCATTTTTGCTGCTCGATTTTTTTGGTTGCTTCTGCATTGCCATGGCTTCACGCAAATAAGCCCTTGGTAACATTGATCTTTGGTCGCGAGTCAGCAGTCAGCTTTGTCAGCCGGGTAAGTCTCTCAGTCCAAAGTACCATCGCGATCCCTCATGGCTCCATCCATGTTCAGGAAATCGGCCATGCTCTTCGATGTCCCTCGAGAGCAGCTACAAATTATCTGCGATGCCTCTCGAACCATTCCTTCTAGTCCCGTTTAGAAAATTCGTGTCTCGCTTGATGAGGCTGCGAGAACGGTCGGCTGCTTAAGTGCAGCCCTCTAGCAGTTTCTCCAGTCCAGCCACGGCCATTTGCTCTTTAATGTCAATCTGGTTTTTTGCTTAGTGCCTTGGCCATTACTTAAACACTGTAGGCCCACAGTGTGTTTAGGAAATACAAGCTCTTTTGTGATTGTCCCAAAGATTCCTTGCAGCGTTCGTTACTCTCCAAGAACGATGAGGAATCTTATCGATCTGTAGGATTTCCCAGTTCCTCTGCCTCTAGGTTGAAGCGGTGCGGAGTCGTGAGTTCAGGTTACCAAGCCATTTCGATCCTGCGTCGGTTCTCTAATGCCATGTGTCTTGGACTTGAATCTCTTTTCTCAGAAGTCCCACTTCGTTGCCAGTGTTCAAGTTTGCGGAATGAGACTCAGATCAGTGCTTTAACTTTCAGCCTCTTTTATTTCAGTTCTTAAAGTCCGATCTAAACCAGGAGCCGTGGCAGCTCTGTTTTATAGAGAGGCTTGCTTGCACGGCTAGTGTCCAATGACTGGCTACTTGTTTTTTCCCGCCGCTTGTATTGGCGCAATCATAGCACTTGCTATTATTGGCCCAATGCAGTGTATAGAGAAAAAGTAGCCAATCAGCGTTTGGCCGGTATTTTTTGTCAATAGGAATAGCCTATTTGAAGTATGTATAATATGGAATACCAAGAGCCACTAGATTCTTGCATATCTCACAAGATGTCAATAATTCAGTTTTCAGTTTTAAGAAGTTTGAGGGTGTAATTCCCTCATTTTGAAATGTGGAAGAGCTAGGTAGCTTTTCATCAATTTTTTTTCATGTTTATAACTTTCACCTCTATAAAAATCAACCTCTAAATATTTTCATTCAAATAAACGTTCCGATAACAAGGGAGAGAGATCAATCTGTTTCTTCATTTGTCTGGAAAACCACATGCTTCCAGCAACAGTGATTCTATATGATGTACTGCCCTGGCATAAGGCACTAGCCTTTTGGAATAAAATATATAGTGATGCAATCTTCTGCTATTTCCCAGTGAACACTCTAATAATACAGTGATGGACTTTCTCCTGGGCCTTATGATTTCTTACAAGAACCACAAGATGATCAAAAACAGGAAAACTAGAATCTAAATTCTGAAATTATGCGATCTATTATTCAATTACGCGTTGTGTCATGTTAGCTACTTCACGTCCGGAGGACATCTTGTTGATATCACTCTCCTTTTTACATTAGAGAGCCCCAATTACGCCTTTTGTTGATTACTATCTGATTTTAATTTGATTTTATATCTCGTGTTCGTGGTCGTGCCACATTGTCATGGGGGCATCAGTCGCTGTCATGTAAATTGGTTGGAGGGGTTTGAAGCGGTAGTGATATTGCTGCGGTACGGCTTCTGGTCCGTGGTCGGTCCATTCATCTTCTGTTGTGGGTGTGAGGTCTGCTTTCTTTGTGGAATGTCGGTTGATGGCATCTTGTGTGCCCTTGTGGGTGTGGGTCGTGTGTCTTCATGTTAGGTACTTGTTTGTAATGAGGAGGTTTCAAATGGCTGGTGAGGCGGAGGTATCATCTCGTTTATCATGCTGTGTGGGCGTTTTTCTATCTCTTGGCTTCTCTGTTAGCTGTTGTTGAAGTGGTTCAGTTTTTGCGATTCGTTTGGTATTTTTAAAGTCAATCTCATGTCCTGTGGCTTTGAGGTGTTGGACCAGGGAAGAGGTTGGTTCTTTTTTTTTTGATTGAGTTCTTGTGTTCTTCAATGCGTGCACTTATTCTTCTGTTAATTTGTCCAATGTATGTGGTTCCACCATTCCACGTAATATATAACATAAATTAAATTTAATACAAAAATAAATATACAACTAAAAATTCTACAAAAGAGATACATCTTCATTGATTTTTGTGAAAAAAGGGTGAGAATAAAATGTAGTTCCCAGGAGGGTGAATTCTTAGTTTGGGAGCAATATAGGAGCTGTCCCTCTCCTGGAGCAAAAACAGATGGGCCTCTGACAGTAGGGGATATCTTCAAAAGAACTTTACTTACATAGGAATAGATTTGCAATGAGAAAATTATCATTTGTTTATTTGTTGAATGTAGCCAATTACCATATATCAAAGACTCTCATCTTTCTACAATAAAGCCAATTTTAACTCATGATATCAAAAAGAGTGAAAATAAGAATTATAAATTATTAAAACCAAGTCAAACAAGTAGTAATTTTTTAAAAAAATTAAAGCCTATTCATTACAATAATTGGATTAATATGGATGGAACATCAACTTGATTTTTTTTGGTCTATGTTTTTGTATAGAGTGATTGGATTGGATCTTGCTTCATTTTGTGTTTATTTTTATTATTATATTATGAGCCACCCAGAGTTGATTTACATTTGGGTAGTATCTAAATCCAAATACACAAATTAAGTCTACCTCAGCTCAGATTGAAGATGTGTCACTTGCTCAAGCTGTGCTGAGGATTGCACTCCCAAAACTAGACTATTGCAAATAAACAATAACACTGAATTGAATTTGTGTTTGATATAATTATGCCTCACATCTTTAATAATTTATCCTTTCTGTTTCATTAAGAGATATAATGCAGTGGTAACTTTGGAAGGCCTCTAGTATAACTGTAATGATCCTGAAAGTATTTCTATTATTTTTCCTATCTTGGGATCTTGTATCTTGCACAGAGGTGGATTTGTAGCTGTGAAGATGCAGACAGATAAAATTCCACAAAATATCCATAACAAGGTACAGTACACTATTGCAGAGTTTTCTGGAGTGGACAGTTATAATAAATGTACTGAAATAAATAATTGTTTTAATCATATTATATATTTATATTTCGAATGGAAGTTATGTTCTATATTAAGTGTTATAATTTTAGCAGAAAGATATAAAGGCGTCATATTCCAATCAGTGACCACAGGAGGAATTTTGTTTAATGAGAAAAGATAATAGACAGCTGAAATAGGACAGACAAAGAATATAAATATAATGATCTGATTTGAGAATGAAACAAATAAAAATAAAATTAAGAAAGTTAAAAGAGCGGAGAAGCTATATAGAAAATGTAGAAAATAATAAGATATGGAATGGTGTATAAAAATGAGCATGAATTTGAATTGGTGTCTGTACAAAGAGATGTAACCCGGGATCAGGCTACTTTCAGAAAAGAGGTTTTATGTTTTCATGTTTTGTGTTGTGTTTGTTTATGTTTGTTTCTAAAAATCAATAAAATTTTCTTCAAAAAAAAAACAAAAAACAACAAGCCAACACATGGGGAATATTCATACATTAACTTTTGCCAAGGAAAATTGAAAGTTTTAAACTAGTATTGAACTGAACTCAGAAGCAAACAGATAACTATGATAATTTAAAGTCAAAACCCTATTTTTGAAACTGTAGAAAAATATTACCATGCATTGTTTTTATATTTGTCATATTCCAAATATAGGGGGACTTGAAGAATTCTCAATAACTAATAATTAAATTTCCTCACATCTGATACCATAGTTTCAGAAAAATACTTTTAAGGGTAGCTGAGGCTCTATGGATGGTATGGTCCGTGAATATACAAGACATTCATATGGTTTAAGCCCATCAAACACGCATTGATTTTTCTGTGTGGCTAAGTTTGTGTGTGGAACTGAAGTACATAAAAAGAATCTGCATTATAATATCTTTTCCACTCTACAAAGGAGAAGATAAAATAAAACTTTGCTTCTTTCTTTCTGTTAGTGCTTTCTCCTGCTACTGAAGACTTGTAATAGGCAGCAAGAACAACCTTAAAAATCAGGAGGAAGAACTGTAACCAAAGGTGAGATTCTACAGGTTCGCACCTATTTGCTAGAACTGGTTGTTAACATTCTAAGCAGTTCAGAGAACCAGTTGTTAGAAGACATTATTGACCTAATCCTGTAAGGAAGGCAGGAAGGAAACATTCTGGTGTTGCTTACAGAAACTGCCTCTCCATTAACCCTTATTACATTCTTGGCAGGACTAGACTTCCTGTCTCAGGAACTTCTCTGGAGTTTTTTCCCCTCCTTTGCTGGTACTTTGCTTGTGTGGAGTGACCATTCAAAGTTACAAAGACACTGAAAAAAGTGACTTATGACCATTTTTCACACTTACGACTGTTGCAGCATCCCCACAGTCATGAGAGGCCAGATGAGGAGATGTATGCCTCAATGTGAGTGATGTTGAGTTGGCCATGCCCAGACAGTCACATTACCACTAAGCCACGCCCACCAACTAAGCCACACCCACAGAACCAGTTGTTAAAAAAATTGAATTCCACCCCTGACTGCAACCAAGGCAACAGTCAGATAAAAGAAATTTGAGTTCAAGGCAGAAATGTAATTTGAGAAAGTGTCACAGACTTGACCCTCTTCAGTTGTCTTGTAAATAAAGGGAAACACATTCAGATTTGCAATATTTTCTTACTGTAATCATATGATAAAAATAGTATTAGCATTCATAACCGGGTTCCTAGGCTCATCAATCTTGAAGAGCTGACGATATGTGCTAATTGTTTACAATTATAACTCATACATGAAGTGAGGCACATGAATTGTTCACAATATATATTTTATTATTTATTTGGAATATTTAAATGGCCAACCATCTCACTATGAAATGACTCTGAACAGCTTACAACCAAGCTAAAGGCCGTGTCACACTGCACCAAAGGATGCAAAGAGGATGTAAAATGGAGAGAAACACTTGCCATCCGATTGGAAACGCGATTGTACTCACTCCTCTGTTTGGCTTCCTCTCTATCCATCCAGCACCGTTTATGACGTTTCATCCGTCCAAAGTTTGGCTGCCTAAAAACTTTTCGTGGTGGAAAATGTATCCGTTCGTCCATTCTGGGCAATCTGCAACGATCCGCTACGGGAATCCGTTACGCATCCATTACGCATCCGCAATATCCCACGAGGCGTTCGCTGCAGCACCGTCAATGTGCCATCCGGCCCGGACGCAGGGAGGAGCGGAACTGATGCGAACGGATGCAAACAAGATGCAGACATGGATGTAGCACGGAAACAAGCGTTTAAAATGGAAAAACGTACGCAGAGACCTATCTCGGAGATTAAGGATGCCTGGAGGCATGGCCTAGAGGATTGCCTAGAGGATTGCGAAGGATGCAAAGGACACCTTACACTGCCTATATAAAAGGGGGAGCAACTTCGTCTGCATCTACTTTCAGACCAGCAGCCAGCTGGGCAGATCTCTGCAGCCTTCATCTGAAACTCTTCCTCTTCCACCAGCATCAGTCATGTCCACCTGGATTGCGACAAAATCCTTGTCGGCAGCCAACATCCTTCTGCAACACTGCAGAACCATTCTACAGTCTCTGTGAACATACTACGGAGAAAAAGAGAGGCACCCAAAAAAAGTCTGGCGTCTAGATGGTTCGCCGAAGAGCAAAGGACGTACTTTACGACAGCGCGCTGATGTGGAGCTCGGAGCGAAGACACTCGGGCGTTCCAGAACTTCATGAGGATGCCTCCAGCCATGTTGATGAACTTGTGCAGCGGCTGACACCCAGGTTGACAAAGACAAACACCAACTTCCCACCCAGGCTGGAACCTGGGGCTCAAGTGACACTCACTCTGCACCACCTGGCCTCAGGGACCACCTACAGGAGCAGCGTACGGCTGGAGGGTCCACCCAGCACCATTCAGCTTTGTTGTCAGAGTAATGGTGAGGCCGATCATCGAAGATACAAGGAGGAGCTACCTCCGTGGCCCCTCATGAAGAGAATGGAAGAAAGTTGCAGAACGGTGGTATCAGAGGTGAAACTTCCAAACACACGTTGGAGCCATCGATGGCAAGCACGTGGCCTGCCAAAGCGCCAGCCAAACTCACGGTCTCTTATCACAACTACAAGGGCTTCTTTAGCATTCATCCTCTATCGCCATGGTGATGCTGACTACAAGTTCATGTACATCGATGCTTCAGGCAACGCTCATCTTCAGATGCCCAGGTAGTACAACGACAGTCACCTCAAGGGGGCTGGGAAAGCAACCTCATGGTGGCTTCCAGATCAGACTCTTGCCCAACGACACACAAGATGTTGCCCTAAACTTCATTGGGGGATGACGCCTTCTCCTCAACAACCTACCTCATAAGGCCCTACACCTCAAATACCTCACCCATGAAGAGAGATCTTTAACTACAGGCTGTCCAGGCAGGACGGTGGGTTGAGAACGGGCCTCTGGACAACTCCTGGCCAACAGGTTCCAGGTACTTCTCACCCCATGGCAGCATCGCCAGAGACCATGAGGCAGATGTGGAAGCTGTTATCTGCCATCCTGCCACAATTCTCATGCGCACGCGGCTTACCCAGTGTTGGCAGAACAGGCTCGGGACCTCCAGCAAGGCATGGTGGACATGGACCTGGGAATGGAGCAAGGGCAAAACCTGATCACACTGAGGATGTGCAAGCCCAAACAGAAGCTTCAGCGTTGAGGCGAAAGAAGCAAGCGGCAACCTCCTGAAACACTGGTGCAAACTCCCAGCTGCGAGCGGTGGATTGGCAAGGACAGGATGATAGATGCTTAATGGATGCTTCCTTGAGGTGTCTCATCAACACTGATGATATTGGCCCATGTGAGGTTGGTGTGCCTCAATGACAGGCATTAATAAAGAGTTGTGCTTTAAATATGGGTGACATATGTGGATCAATGCTTACGATTTAATGATAATGAAGGCCATAGGGTGGCATGGAGGGTGGACCATTACAGTCCCACTATGCTTCAACTGGAAGTTTATCTATCCCACAACTATTACCATACCATAAGGTATCCCTGCCATCCCACAGGTAATCCCTTCCCCATCCCACAGGTATCCCTTCCATCCCACAGGTATTCCCTTCCATCCACAGCTATCTTAACCATACCAAAGGTATCCCTTCCATCCCACTGCCTATCTTAATCCTCCCTCAAAGCATACAAGGCCTTAAACCATTTCTAAAGTTTCCAACAACTTTATTAAAAAAAAAAATGAGCAAGTTGTGAAATCGAAAGATAGATTTATTAACAAGAACCTATAAACCAAAAATGAGTCGCTGGCACTCCTCTTGGTCGCTCGTCTTCAGGGTGAGGGTCCAGTGCTGTGACGGCTGTGCTAGAGTGCTTGTCTCATCCCCCGCATCATCAGCTCCTCCAGAAGCAGAAGCAGCAGAACTCCAGCCCCAGAAGAGGAAGCCGTGTACAGGACCCCAGCAGAACCAGAGAGGCCGAGGGGGGATGGTGGCCCTGTCCCTCTTGCAAGGGCTGGCAGCAGATGTTGAGGCTTTCTGTCTTCCCATGGTTGTGGGGTGCTGGCTGGCAGGGAGGCTGCAGGAACCAGGCTGCGCAGGAAGGCTGGCAGAGCTGCAGCAGACTTGCAGGAAGCTGCAGCAAGGCTTGCAGGCAGGCATGCAGGAAGGGCAGGCAAGGCAGTCGATGTGTCTTGGAAGCAGGTCTTTCCTCGAATGGTGACCTGCCTTCCGAGCTGCTTCGTGATATCCGTGGGGCTTACGCAATGCATCCTCCCCCATGCGCAATTAACGCTCGGCATCCGCCTAGGCTTCCGCTGTGCATCTGCTCTTATCGCTGTGCAATCCGTTCTGCATCGTTGTTTCGTTCCGCATCTGCTTCGCTGAGGCCCCCCGGAAGCCTTGAGGATGCGCCATCCGCTCCCATCCGCTGGGCTTCCGTCGCATTCCGCTTTGCATCCACCCTGCGTCCTCCCCGCGTCCATGTTATCCGCTCCAATTATGCAAATTTTTGCCCCTTTTGAGCGCGGATAACAACAGATGTAACATTTTTCTCTTCTGTTGTGTCCTTTTTGCATCCGTTGGGCAGTGTGAAACGGCCTTTAAAATAATATGGTAATAAGCTACAATGTAACTAAAACTGATCTCCAAATATAGTACTAATATAATTTATCAGCTTTAAAACATAGGATTTAACTTTCCTAGACACCTTTGCTTTTTTGTTTGTTTGCCAGCTACCATGAACAATAAGAAAAAAATCTGTGAGAAGACAGGGGCAAAACAACATAAGACCTTTCTCTGTAGTCACTTCATGGAAAATTAAATCATTGTGCATGGATTTGTCATCAGCTATATACACTGACTCCAGTTTATGGCAGCATAACCAATGTTACACATTTGAAGGAAGGCTTTGTGAAAACAAAACTGGATTTCTGCAAATCAAGTCCTTTGTTTCTAAGTAGTTTGTCCTTCTTGTTGTAATCTACCATTCTAAAGGAAAATAATTCCTTATATGGGAAATATTCAAGAGTGGTGGAATAAATATCGGCAAAGTTGAAGTTGTTCATCTGTATTTAATGCAGAGTATAATCTTGTATTTAGCCTTTTTTATGCTGTTGCTTAAAAGTCCTTTCTCTTCAAAACAGACAGTTTGTCAAAACAGATAATCTGTCAAGACAGACAATTTGTCAAAACAGCTTACCTTTGTAAATATTATTAAAATGTGAAACTTGGAGCAAATAAGCATGCATCTTTCAGCATATTACAGTGAGAGATGGACATACTGGCTAGACTTGGAGCCCTCTTCTACCACAAGAAGGGTTGATCCACATTCACTACAACTCACTGAAAATAATGTATGAGTTATTTCTCTTTGGGACATTTCCTGAACTTAAACGTTTTCTTGTGAAGAGTATCAAATAATTATCTGAAACTATCAGAGGTTGAATATTAAGTACCAGAAAGTGGGGGGGGGGGGGGGGGGGNGAGGGAGGGAATCAAACATTTTCCCTCAAAAATAAAAAATGACATTGGCATATTGTTGCTGAACTGTCATTCTGGCATTGTGCGTTATTGATCAAGGTGGTGGATATATCGGAAATCATAATTTACATGTTGTTGTAAAATTGACATGTTCTTCAGCCGTCTTCTTTTTAACCTAATGAACGTAAACTTTAGAATTCTGTTAGACTTCTGCTGGCAGACCATATTACGTTTATGTATAGCCATGCAATATACTAGCTAATCAGATATTGAAGTAGGTAGTTGCTGTTACTCTTGTTTTAAATAATATTTTTATGCATATTTTATTTCTGCTTTTAAAATTTTTATTCTGACTAGTTGCTTTGAATGATATTCACTGAAGAAGGAATCAGAATCAGAATAGAGCTGGAAGTGACCTTGGAGCTCTTCAAGTCCAGCCCCCTTAAGCAGGAGATCCTATTCCTTTTCAGACAAGTGATTGTCTCTTCTTAAAATCCTCCAGTGATGAAGCACCCAAAATGTCTAAAGGCAAGCTGTTCCATTGGTTAATTGTCCTCATTGTTAGGAAATTTCTTCTCAATTCCAGGTTGCTTCTCTGCTTGATTAGTTTCCATCCATTGTTTCTTGTCCTACCCTCTGGTGCTTTGATCCCTCCTCTTTGTGGCAGTCTCTCAAATACTGAAATACTATTATCATGTCCCCCCTAGTTCTTCTTTTCACTAGACTAGCCAAACCCAAATCCTGCAACCGTTCTTCATATATTTTAGTCTCCAGGCCTTTAATCATCTTAGCTGCTCTTATTTGCACTTTCCTCCAAAGTCTCAACATCTTTTTTTTTTCTAATGTGGTGACCAAAACTGGATGCAGTATTCCAGGTGTGGTCTTACTAAGGCTTTATAAAGGGGTACCATTACTTCATGTGACTTTGATTCTATGTTTTTTTATTTTGATATTTTTGATTTTTATTCTAGAAAGAATGGTTTATGAATACATAAATATAGTTCTTTGGATTAGCACTTTACACATCGATTCATACCTCCATGCAGAGTTCATGTTGCATGTCATTTCATAGGTTGCCTTGTTTTATAAGCCCACTGGAAATACTATCATCAGAGGTCCTAGCCAGATTCCCCATGCAGGTAGCAGCCATTGAACCTTCCATCTCAGCAGTGGCACAACAACTGTGGAATGATTTCTACAGAAAAAAAAAACATATAAGAAGGTTTCAAGCTGGAATGTAGATTGATTGAAATTGGAAACTGAAGCCAAGGACAAGTAGAATGTGGAATTCGTTGCATTTGCAGATAACTTAGTTATCTATCACAATATAGATTAACTGCCTAACTCAGGTAGGTATTAGTTCATTGGAACACTATTTCACATATGTACTCCGTGTATATTTGAACAGGGATGACTCTACTTAAGTCAAATTAAAAATGCAGAAGAAAATGTGGGAAAGAACAATAACCTAGTCTGTCATACCCTTATCTACAGTTGCAGATGGTTTTCTATTCCCTGTTTATAGAAGTGGAGGAGCAAAGTGCTATGCATACAAAATTGGCAAGAAGCTCACAAGCTTTTTCACATTCTCTTATTCCAGTTCCCATAAATTATGTATAGCAGGACTAAGCACAGCAATTTGTTATTTTTGTAAATATTCTATACATGTAGATCACAGGTTGCAGGTAGCTGATTGCTACTTTCTGTTTAACTTGGAGAACCAACTATCATCAGATTACATTGATCAAAATTTGGACACTTGGCAACCGATTCATATTTATGACTGCTGCAGTATCCTGGACTCACATGATAACTTTTTGTGACCTTTTGATAAGCAAAGTCAATGGGGAAGCCAGATTCACTTAACAACTGTGTTACTAACTTAACAATTGTACTGATTCACTTAACAACTGGGGCAAGAAAATGAGGCAAAATTCATTTAACAACTGTCTCACTTAGCAGCATAAATTTTGGACTCAATTGTGGTCATAAATCAAGGACTATCTGTACACTGGAATAAGGGATCCTGGATTTTGAATTCATTCTGTAAATTAGTCCATTTTTGACATTCCTTGGTTGAAAACGTTTTGCCCTATGACCATTTTGCCCAGTTACAGGTTACAGACTAAAGAGCTTTAGTAGTATATAGATTTTTTTTACCTGAGAGGGAACAACGATAATTTGAGTGAGATTCTCATTCAGTGGTATTATAGATAAAATTCTAAAGACTGAAACTAGGGAAAGGGAAAGAAAACTGTGCTTTACTCAAAGATCCTAATTCAGCCTCTTATAAATCTGCTGTCTCTTAAAACCAACTCTTCCTCATGAAAGAGAAACCATTGGCCCACTTCTGCCAGTTAAGGAGCTTATTTACAGTCTATTGGAAAGAATTCACTTATTTTCTAGATGAAAATTTTCATTTATCTCTGAAAGGTAAGTACTATAACATGCAATTTTTACAAAACATATTTTACAGGAAATGACTAGCAACTCTTTTGGAAAACGTCACCAGTTTTTTTCTTTAAAGATGGTCAATTGGCAAAGAAAAAAAAATCTTAAATATGGGTTTGGTCAAAACTTTTATCAGAACCAAGCCAAAAAAAAAATAATAATCACAAAAGTGTGTATAATCTGTTGACTTCTTTAGAATTCTGTTACATAGTAGAGAAAATAGAGTAAAAAAAAGCCAGACAAACAAAATTAGGACCAATGTGGTCATGAAATTTGGAGTTTGGGTTTCTTCTCAAGATGATGACTGGTGAGTTAATGAATTCATCACCAGCATTTCTTCTATGTCCCAGATTACAGAGAACATCCTATGAAAAAGAAATTAAGGCTTCCCCTTTCCATTTCCAAATAACATGCATATTTTATCTAACAACTAGCCTTTCCCTCTTCTAATTTTTGTTAACATGTAACATTTATTTGAGAGTAGGCAGACTGTTTTGACTATTTTTCAGATCTATATGAGCATCCAGATTCTATGAATACTGTCAAAAATATATTTTTGCAAATGTTTTCTTATGCTGCCTACCAGCTTTCCATAAGGAAACTCCAGGCACGAAGTTGAATGCCTCTTTCTTTCCCATTACTTTTTGGCTTATTTGTGGTTGTTTTGTTTCTCTGGTCAGGAAAGGAAGTATCTCTGAAACAATAACCCAATGGGACATAGGTTGTCTAGTTATTATTATTAATTGGTTGGAAGACTTTTAAGTCATCTTTTAATTTTTTTTGGGGGGGGAGTGGTTTGTTCTGCTGGTATTATGGGACAGCAGAGTTGGATATAATATATCCAACTATGCATGTAAGAAAACATATTATTCTGGATGTATATGTATTATGTAAATACACATATGATTTCTATGTGTTTTCTTTCTCCCTGCAATCCTCTCTATTTTTCCCTCAAAAATGCGTATTTTGCTGTGCTTATTAAACATCAAGTTTGGCATCTGAGCTTTTAAGAAAAAATTGGCAGTTGGAACTTAGAAACAGCGTCTGCCTTCTTTTCAATGTCTTTAGCAAATTAACTATCTTTAGATCCCCATGACAACCATTTGGAGAATCTACTTAGCCATCATGACTAAGCTGGCCTTCTTTGCAATGGCACCTATCATCAGGGTATTTAGGAGTACCTAACATGTGTTTTAGGCACAGACCTTCCTTCAGTAAATGTCATAGGAGAATTGTTTTTCTTCTTTATCTTAACAATCATTTTAATATTGTCCCCCTGGAAAAACTTTGACCTATAGTAACTTTATACATTTTAATGTATATTGTTTCAATATTTTTTTAACCTACAAATGTTATACAGACAGTCCTCAACTGAGCCCAAAATTTCTGTTGTTAAGTGAAAATTTGTTAAGTGAGTTTTGCCACATTTTATGACTTTTCTTGCCACAGTTAAGTGAATCACTGCAGTTCTTAAGTTAGTGACACTGTTGTTACGTGAATCTGGCTTCCCCACTGACTTTGCTTGTCAGAAGGTTGCAAAAGGTGTTCACATGACCCCAGGACACTGCAACCGTCATAAACATGAATTAGTTGTCAAGTATCTGAATGACTATGGCGATGCTGCAGTGGCTGTAGATGTGAAAAACATCATAAGTCATTTTTTTCAGTGTTATTGCAACTTTGAATGGTCACTAAATGAACAGTTGTAAGTCATGGACTACTTGTAGAAAATATATTAAACAATTGTTTTGATAGATACAAATATCTATTGGGAAATAAGGCTAGTTCCTTTTTTAAGCCATAAGAAGTGTTAAATAATCCTTATCAACTCATTCTAGATATTGTTGCTAATTGATCATTCTGTGAGAAAAGGATTAATTCTGTTCTCTTAGGTTTTAAATTAATTCTGTACTGTTAACAGGACTAAAAATATAAAAAAGGGCTTTCATCTTCAAAGCCAAGGGAGACCATTTAAGATGAATACACAAATGCAGAAAATCTGATCAGTAAAAGGTGCAATCTTCACATAGCTACAGTATTTTGCACAACAGAATACTAAAATAAATGTATTGCCATGGTTTTTTGTGTGCTGATAAGTGGGAGGAGAAATACGATGTATGAGGGCTGATGAATAAGCATGCCATGAGAACAACTTATACTGTTGAATTATAATAGACATCTAGTTTAGTGTGATGGTTAAACCACTAGTCTAAAAACCAGGTCACCATGAGTTCTAATTCTTCCTTGGGACCAAAGCCAAGTGGGTGACCTTGGGCTAGTTACTCTTTCTTAGCTCTACGAAGCAGACAATGGCAACCATATTTGAAATCTTGTCAAGAAAACTGCAGATATTTTTTCCAGGCAGCCACTAAGAGTTAACATTGACTCAAAGGGACAAATAATAATATCAAGAACAAGGTATGTTCTCACAGTATAACAGGAATTTAAAATGTTGAGAAGATGCTGTACAATTGGAAGTTACAAAATGGCTTCCATGATGAGCTGATAAGTTCACAAAATAGTTTCCATTGGGAATGTGGTTAGTCACAAGACACTCAATAATACAACAATAAGTAACTCTGATGTGATTGCTTCCTACTGCTCCCTCTGGCATTATAGCAAATGCCATTATAGCATTCCTTTTATCTATGCCTTTTTTCTGGGTGCCTTCCAGACAAAGTATTAAGTTACAGCCCTCTACCATTTTTATTTCTAAAAATGTCTTTATATCCCATGTGGAACCTGAGACATTTTTGAAAACATGAAGATACCCCAGGGTAGTGCTTTGCTTTGTAGCATTCAAAATCTTCTTTATATTTTTAATTGAAATCTAAATAGTATTAGAACTGGATGAGTCACTGCTTATAAGAACCATTATACAATGTTGTTCAAGTATACCATATATTCCAGTAGAGGTTTCTTTGCAGAATTACAGGAAGGATTATATATTAGTGATTATTTTGCATTGATTTGCTACAGGGAACAATAAAATGGCAGAAAAATATTTTGTTCTTTTTGTTTCTGGTTTGCTTTCACTACAGCTTCTACTGAAAAGGTAACTGTGGAACTGAGATAAGCCAAATGGCTTAAAATTGTGTCAGAAATATAAAAACACTTTTGCTTGCTTGATTGGATTTTCAAAGTTTAGATTTTGTAACAGAATTTTGGAGCTTGTCACTGTTTCAAAGATGACAAAGGAAGTGAATAGCATGAACATTTAACGTATGCATTGCAGAAGTGAAAAGAGGAATCTAAGAGCTGTTGATACTGCATGCTTATTACCCTACATGTCAGAATGTCAATTTACAAGTCATATTTCTGAAGATCTACTGAAAGCAGTAAGTCTAAAAATAGATAAAGTCAAATTAAAAGCTTTTTGGCATATTGTATTGTACTAAGTCAAGACTTGTTGATTGAATGCTGCCTGAAATATATGAGTAACAAAAATAGAAAAACTGCTACATTTTAAAATGGCAACTTACAACTCTTGGCAATCTAGCTTTTGACAATATCTTTCTTGGTTCATCCTATGCATGAAACTTATTTCTGCCCAGGTTAAATTATATTCAGTTGGCTAGTTTGGCATCAATACTGTTAGAAAATAATTATTGCTATAACTGTAAATAATTATTAGTAATTAAAAAGTCTAAATGAAATTTTAGAAAGAAAGTAGTTCTTTACTATTATACATAAGCAAAACATATATAGATATAGATATTGGTTTTCTTAAATTTTCGCGGGTACTTACATGTATGCTATTCAGCTTCCTTCGGGTATTTTCCCACGTCATTGTAGTTGTGCTTTTAAAGTTGTAGCAACGTTTTCAGCAGAATCTCATCTGCTATCATCAGGCTTCCTGTATTAGTTGGTCTGTATAGCAATAGAATATTGCGATATAGATGAAAAAAAGAATGTAAGAAAAATGGGTAAGATCTAAAGCCCCTGTCACACTGCACCAACGGATGGAAAGAGGTATGCAAAACGGAGAAAAACACTTGCCATCCGTTGTTAACGCGATGCTTCTGTTTCTGTACTCACTGCCTCCGTTTTGCTTCCTCTGCTATCTGTCCAGCATCCGTCTATTGACATTTCATCGGCTCAGAAGGTTTTGAGCTGCTTCAAAAACTTTTGAGCGGAAAATGTATCCAATGCATCCGTTCTGCATCCTCTAGGCATACGGGGGACATCCATTCTGCATCCATTACGCATCTGACC